>JARPMJ010007951.1:0-38432 GCA_033366665.1 Phoxinus dragarum
TTTAAATGATTGTTTCTTTGACATTAACAGATCAAGATAAGAAGGGTGGACCTAGGCGTTATAACAAGAATAGTGGAAACTTCTCAGAAATAACAAAGTGTTGCTTGAGCTGCAAAATAACTAACTGAAACTACTAACACTTCTTATCTGTAGGGTCACAGCAGGGGTATATGGGGTCATGGATATATAGAGAGATGCAAATGCTGATGAATACATACACATAGTAAATTATATTAATATTTCACATTCACACAGTAAGATTGTACAGAGAATATATTTAGAATACACATTTTCCATTGCGTACTTTATTTTGCAGTAAACGTTATGTTTTGCGAGGAAAGAGGAAGTAAAATTGTGGAAGTTCTTCAACCCCACTAGATTCACAGAAACACACTCACACTATTCACGCCTCAAGACATGCAAACACAAAAGCACATAACCACAAACGTCCAGTACAGACACATTCTCATGCACACACTCTCAACAGATGCAACCACATTTCTTTCCAGATCCGAAACTGAGGCCTTCTGTGGTTTGAGTCTGTTGAAGGCAACACTGTAAAAATACACCAAAAATATCTGTTTGCTGCTAATATTGATAACAAAATTAAATGTATACTGTTATTCTACAGTTTCATGTATATCAATCATTGGACTTTTGATCTGAATGTGATGTTAGGACATATAAAATGGCTGTTCAAAGTCAGCCGGGCTTTCCTGAACATACACAGAAAAATACCCTGCTTAAAATAAATACTTGTGAACAAATATCTGAGCCGTTCCCATGTGAGCTTTAACATCAGTCCCAGTAGGACATGTTGTCATGTTTAGGTTATTAGGTTATCTATGTAACTTTGCACTCTCCCCCATGTCTGTTCCATGTGGATGAGTTTTTGGGATTGTTAAGAATCCACATGAGGTTTTTAAGAGCTCAGAGAAAAACATAGACTCACAAATCTAAAGTAAATGTTCAAAGCTAGAAACTCTTGAATAATATCCAGTTAATGTCACATGATGCTCAACTATCTCTATGTGATTCTTTGAGCTTTGAACCTTTACTATAACCGAAACGCACATCAACATGCATGATCACAATATTCAGAAAAGGTAAAAAATAAAAAATAAAATTACTCAACTAAAAACATTTATGAGAAAAGTCAAATTTATGTTCAGAGTTTTGCATTGCACTTAAGAAATTGGTTTATTGCAATATTCAATGCAGTGTTAGCGTAATGCTCTTAACCTGCGTACACAATGGCCGATTCAGTAATCGGCTTTAATCAAACATTTGTGTTCTTTAGTTCCACTTCTCACACACTATGCACTCTTCAGAAAACAGTAATATAACGCAGCTAATGCTTTTTCAAATTTTTAACGGCTTGGTTGCAATACCGGCTTTCTAGTGTGCATGAAAACCATATTGATAAGAACATCAATAATGATGGAAAAGCCTCACAGAGAGTTTAATTAACGTCTGGTGACGACACCTGCGTATATCACCTCATCCTCCTGTTTACCACTCTGAAAGAAAACACAATCACAGAACATACAAAGAGACAAATTGTCAATATTAGTTATATGTAATGTCAGGTTTAGTAAAAAAAAAAAAAAGGTTAATAAAAGAGCTAGAGTTGAAAAAGCAAGAGAAAGGTTTTTTTAATAGTTGGTGTGTGCCTATCGCTCATTTGCACAGCATGTTGATATGTCAGCTTGTGGGTCAGGAAAGCTTGTCGGATTGGACTCCTCGATTCTAGTTTGTGAGCTAGATGGGCTACTAGGAGGTGGAAATTGTACATCATCTGCTTAAGGGAACCGCAGTGCTGAGTACTAATAATGCAATTAGTCAAATCAGTTATACTACGAAATGCTACCAAGTTAACTATAATACATTCTGGTTTGTGTGAAATTGTGAAGAATAATATAAAACCAGTCTGCACACCACCGAGGTGAACTGATTTAGTCTTGACTTGTTGTTGAGAGTGTTAGGGGCAGCCACATGTATCCCAAGTCAAGTGGTGCTCAACCACGTGCCATTCTGCCTCTTGAAATGCAAATAAGTCAACTTTTCCTTTCATCATAATTGCTTGTTTAACTGGGTATCAGCGACATCCAACAGCTTTCCGGTAATTATTGTTCTTGCCAAGAATATAAACGTACAGTCAATCCAAACTGTATGCATTTTTTGATAATATTCACAAATTGTTTATGGCCCCCATAATATTTCGTTGAATATGTAAACAGTGAATATATCACAGAATTAACAGCTTCTGTAAAAAAAAAAAAAAAAGGATTCTATAGCTGCATTCATTCTTTTTTATCAGATCTTAAATGTGGTTTTCATGTGGAGTTTCATTTAAAAAAATTAAAAATTAAAAAGCTGAGAAATTGTGTTTTCGCAACAATGATCAAGATCAAGTCCATTAACACCCCCAAAGCTTGCGTTATCTCTTCATGGGTTTCAACATTTTTCATGTTAATGTTGAGCAGATTTTATTTATGGGTCATTCTGTGTTAAAAATCAACCTAATTTCAAAAACATCATCATATTTTTACACAGACATTGGTAGGTCTATTAGTTTTAGTAATTTTTTTGACTGTACCAAAGCATTAATATACCGTAATATGTTTGCAGAGATTTGTAAACACTTGTTTCTACTTCACTTTGAAATGTGCTTTCATGTCAGAATGTTTGTTTTTGACTGTGTGATGCCGCCCACTGCCAATTTACCCAATAGAGTTTCAACAATCCGTTGCCATTTGGCAAAAAACACAGCGTATTTCAGCTAGGGAAGCCTGCAATGAACTGGCCCAGAGATCACAGATTCTAACTGACCTAAAAAGCATCAGCATCCATCTAAAAATGTATATGACCAGAGGCATTTTAAAATGCAGATGCATTAGCTGATCAACTAACAGTGCAGGGATAGGCAACTCCGGTCCTGGAGGACCACTGTCCTGCAGAGTTTAACTTCAGCCCTGATAAAAACTCACCTGTATCTATCTAGTAATCCTGAAAACACTGATTGCCTTGTTCAGGTGTGTTTAATTAGGTTTGGAGCTAAACTCTGCAGGACAGTGGCACTCCAGGACTGAAGTTGCCTATCTGGTGTAAGCTTGTTTCCTTCCGTTGTCCTTTCCGCTCGCTTTGGTAACGCGTCCAAGTGTCGAGTATGAGGTGGACGGGGTGGTAAACTAGCCCATCCCCCCCCCCCCCCCCCCCCCCCCCCCCAAAATGTAGAATTTGGACTGCAGTACCCATTTCAATCGCTGGCTGTCAATTTTGCCGTAACGATGAATCAGAGGCACTAGGATTAGGATCCATGTGTGGATTATTGGGCAGTGGTAGAATCAGAATAAAAACAGGCATGAGTCGTGATCAACAACAGCAGTGTAGGCAGAGCAGTAATCAGGGCCATAACCGGCAGTCAGCAAACCGACAATAATCCAGACAACAAGGCAATGGTCAAAAAGCAGGTAGCAAATGGTTGAGAGAACGGAATTCAAACAGAGAGGAACCCTCAGAAATGTAGCCCATGGCAATACAAGACTTGGTACTGAATCTAGCATGCACATAACTCAAATAATCTGTGAAATGGTGTGAGATGGTAAACAGGTGTGAGCGTGATCAGTCTGGGTATGAGAATTCTGGGAATTGTAGTCCGGGGTTTAATACTCAGGAGTGGTTGACCTTCAATGGCCAATGAAATAATTTTCAGGCTGGCACTCGTGACAATTACATACAGCACCTTAAAATCTGTCGTTGACTTCAGCAATCTTTTTTGCATTATATGCCAAAGGTGACAGCTCAAAATGGGGGAAAAAGGAGGTTTCAAGTTTTTCTCCCCCCAAAGTTTGCATGTCTGTAAGAATGAAAATAGGTACTGCAGTCCAAATTCTATATATTGGAGATCGTTGTTTCCCCCGCCCTGTGTTTGGTCCCGGAGTGATTAGGTTGTCTCACTTTCTTGCTTTGGTGTTACGTTGTTTACCTCATCCATTAAAAACGAGAAGACCATTCTTCCGTTGCATCACCATACACAGTTTATTGGCTCCACAATACCACCGTGCATAATGTCCAAATTTGGATTTCCCATTTACATATTAAAAAAAAGTTTACATATGTTCACAGTAGGGATCACAAATTCCCATGATCGATCGTCGTTTTAATTAACGATCAATTAATCGTTAGCCTTAATACTGCAATATGCATCTGCTGCAGTGCATGGCCAACAGCGTGACATGGACGGCAAATCCTGCTCAAAACGCGATGTTCCTCACCAAATTAATGAGAATGGTTTTTAATTTAGTTACTAATGTGACTGTTGTGGACGTGCTCTCCCTGGAACAACACACTGAAGACGGCAACTAAACCCAATGCATTCACAACCATTTAATACAATAGTGTTCTCATGTTATGTAATATGTCAGTCCCAAATTATTAATCGCTATTATTAGTCGTGCATTTCTGTTTGAGCTGCGCGCGCTGAATGAATAGGCTACCGTTAAACTGGAGCACTTAGTTTGCTAGCGCGTTATTTAACTAAAGAAATGCATCCTATATGAGATTAATCAGATATATTCAAAATAAACATAATATTACAAATTATTTCTGCACAAAATGACGCAAATGCACAAGTGAACTTGAAAGTTACGTGCCATTCATTCAGAATGAGTCATGTTGTGGACGCGCTCTTCCTGGAGCAACACGGCAACTAAATAATGCACAATGTTTTTATTACAATATTGTTCTCTTTATAATGTAATGTAATATGACAGTCCTCCCAGTAGTCATTATTA
Organism: Phoxinus dragarum; assembly: GCA_033366665.1. Classification (NCBI taxonomy): domain Eukaryota; kingdom Metazoa; phylum Chordata; class Actinopteri; order Cypriniformes; family Leuciscidae; genus Phoxinus; species Phoxinus dragarum. Next base: position 4,797 of record JARPMJ010007951.1, read on the forward strand.
GTCGTGCAGTGCCGTTTGAGCCACGCGCGCTGAAGCTGATCACGCGCACTACAGCGCAAAATAAACACAATATTACAACTTACATTTGCACAAAACAAAACAAAAGGCTGCGAATGAACACGCAAACTATAGTCATAATGAAGGTGTAAAATGGTCCCAAACAAAACGCGCTCGCTTTTTTTCGCGGTTGAGCAGCACGCACGCGCATGAACCTGCTTAACCGATGATCGAGAAGTTGTATCGATTAAATGTATTATCGACAATTAATCGATCGTCGATTAATCGTTGACATCCCTAGTTCACAGCTATATACACTGATATCTCTGTAATGTTCACAGCGCCACTCAATGGTCAAAATGAGAATAACACATCACCTTTATAAACACATTTTGGCTCCTACATGCGTTTTAATATGCTCTGGTTCATAGAGTTTTTTTAGATTACCCAGGCTTTTTAGGTTGAGTTGCATCTGCAATCTCTGACCCAGTTTGTTTGCTGGCTGCAATTCGCTGTGTTTCCTGCCAACTGGCATCCTGGGGTGTCGAAATACTATTGGCTGAACTGGCAGTGGGCGGAGTCACACAAACCAAAACATAAACGGACATTCCAACACAGAACACACATTTCAAAGTAAAATAACTGTCTGTAGAAGTGTTTTTCAGAGAAAGGAGTATGTGAACTCAGCATGTTACCTAAATATCTGCAAACATATTATGGTATTATGCTTTACTAGAGTTTACTAAAGTTACATACAGCACCTTTATTTTCCTTTTAGATTCTGGGTTAGATTTTAAAAAAAATGTAAGGCCATATTGGGATCTCAAATGAAGCTTGATCGCCATCTTTGGCAGCGCACCACTGCATGTCACTCCCGAAATAACAGAAAAAATGTGCTATCGCACAGGGCATCGCGCTAAAGTGACAGTTGATGATAGCCAATAGTGAAAGTTCCTGTTTTTGCCCTTCGAACTATTATAAGCCACGTTTCCACCGAAATTACCCGGAACAATTTGTCCCAGGAACTTTTTTCCCAGGAACTTTTTTTGCCCCAGACCGGTTGCTTTCTGCGTTTACACCGCGGTCTAAAGTACCGGGAAGATTATAAACTGCGCGCGTCTGCTCCTCCCAGTCTGCGACGCACAGTTATCAGTTTTGAGCGCCACATTTATAATAAGTATGGAGGAGATTAAAACTGTGCTGTAGTTGTGTTTGTGATGTATTGCGGACATTGAATGAGAGATGGCTGGGACGAACGCGCAGAAAATGTCCTGTTACACAAATACGTAACCTCGTCGTCGGTCCAGCTGTGTTTAAAAAAAATAAAAATTAATTCCATATTTGCAGATGGACAACTCTCGCGCATGAAGCCACGAACCGCAATATATGTATATATTTATGGTAATAGATTTTTAAAAATGCCGGTTAAAATAGAATGCTGCGTGGAGTCATCCAGTCAAAATGCGGCGTGAACACAACCAATCAGCATGTTCAGCGCACAAGTCCCACCCCCGAAAGTTCCTGAACTTTGAAAAAGTACTACCTCGCCAGCAGGGACTTTCAGAGGGGGAAATATTTACCCGGAACTTCATTTAGACCCTGGTTCCTGCGGTGTAAACACACCGAGTACCACCCCAAAGTTCCTAGTTCCCGGGGAAAGTTCCCGCGGTGGAAACGCGGCTTTAATAGTTAAAAGACAAGTTACAAGTGAGACTGTGTGTCGTGATTCTGTACTATTCTGCTAGTTAAAAAATGTATTATGCAGTGACTTAAAATAATACTGTGTGTGACAGACATAAGTCAGTAAGCGCGGCATCGCACGTCAAGTTCGTACTCAGAGCATTATTCATTTTAAAATCTGATTTTGGCCGCCTCTCAAATGGGTCAAACCATATATATTACTTAAGAAGTTCAAGTAAATGCACTAGAATCAGCGCTCATTCAAGGATGTGCATTTATTGCACGGACGTAGAAAGCACCAACAGCTTTAGGATTTCATCTGACGGTAAACAAGCATAGTCTATCTGTTCCATGAGAGCATCGTTACTGCAGAACGAGTGTAACCTCTATATTTATAGACGTTTTTAAATATAAAAACTACAAAAATAAATGGTTGTTCTCTCGATATTTTACAAGATGGAATCCAAAGACGTGGGCGAAACTTAATGGGTGTATTAAATTCTATCAAATAATCCAGAAAAAAGCATAAACACAGCAGAGATGGCAAGTTTAGCAGCTGGAATTAGCTGAGGTGAAGTGACGGCTAACAGCAGACAAACGGCTAGCATTGACATCAGCTGCAATCCACCTGTCACTCAAGTGGCCACGCCCTTAATTATGCATAACTTCAAGGCTTAATATAATTTAAACAGATGAGATATACAAAAATGCACCCCCTCACAGTTTTAATGAAGGGCAAAATTATATATACCAAATTCAATTTTTGTACCAGGCTGTAAACATATTTTTTTTTCTGTTGTAAAGTTGGGCATTTTAACATGGGGGGTATATGGAATTGACTCTCTTTTGGAGCCTGTCTCTAGTGGCCAGTCCAGTCGATGAACTGCAGTTTAATTGACTTACGTATTGGCTTCAAGAGGCAACTGCAGGTTGCCGCTCGGTGTAAACACACAGATTATAGCCTATAGAAACTAACTCTACAAACATGGAAAGCAGTGAGAGATGTGCCTCTTAGGATTTAAAAATGAAGATACTAAAATAAAAGTTTGTTAAGAAAAAACAATCTAAAAGGATATTAAGATATTTTAATACTTCTTGAGTTACAGGCACGCAAATTTGGGGGGGAAAAACACAAGTGCCATTTTTGAACTGGCACTATTGGAATATAATGCAACAAAGATGGCTAAAGTCGACATAATTTACTAATAGACCTACCAATCTCTGTGTAAAAATTAAATAATGATGCTGTTCTAAAGTCATTATTACCCCCATGTAATTTGACTCCAAATCTCAGGATAAAATTTTAATTTTGACCCCTTAAACAAAACAGTGGATTACTCATTTAATATCTTCCTTCATTTATCTTTCACCATAAAATAAATTATAAAAAAAAAAATGTAGCCGGGGACCTCTGGTTGAGTTGACACGGAATGACCCTTATATGCTGTTGAGTGAAATTATCATGTTAGCTTACTTGAGCCTATAAGCAGCTTCTATCCACTCTTTCTGGTAACACTACGGTCAAATGCTTTCTTAACTGCTGTTTTTCACCACGGTCATTTTTGTTGCATGTTTATTTTGTTATTGAGAGGAAAGAGTGCAGCACATATTTATACATTCATCTACGTCACTCTTAGCAGCATGGACTGCGTCGGATGTTCGCCAACAGTAGGCTATATCACTGCAAAGATATTTCAAACTTATTTTTACCCTTAATTAAAGAATGGAAAAAAAACTTTGCCACAAGTTTATTGGGGCCTTAAATATATCTAGAGCCATAGGGCACGCAGGAGCTGCCACTCTCAAGTGCTTGTGAAAGATGTGATGTCTCAGCAGATGGAGTGAACATTGGGAGCTAAACATTTGTTTCACACAATTTGTTTTGGGTGGACTTCCCATTTAACTGTTATCCATATGTGTTGCACATCTTTTCTCAGAACTAACCTCTTCTCATATTTTTTGCTCAGTGACTTAAACTGCTGAGGCAGTAATTTTTAGTGAATGTATGAAGTCGACAGAAACAAAGAACAAGTTTAAAACCCCTTAACGCCGACTGTCGCGAATTCGCATCAAACCCCTTTCATTCAGACTGCAGGCGAGATAGCGTGTGTATTCCCCCAATGACGGTTTGTGCACATTCGATACTACCTAGGAACCTTTTGCACTCACTGGTTTCTTGTAGGACCGTTCGGCGTGGGAACTACATCCGGTTCACAGAAGCTGATATTTTGGTTAGCAAAATCCGCATATCAAGGCCGCAAATGTGTAGCCTGGCTCCGCCCTCCTACGTACTTCAGCTCAATTTTCATTTTCCTTCAGTACTAGGTCTGGGATTGTGGTGTATTCTTTGTTTTTCTGAAATCAAAATTTCACCGGTCCAATCAGCGAACAGAGGGAGTGGCTGAGAACGATGACGTTGATCGCCATGCGTTAGTTTGAGTTGTAGTTCAGTAATGGCAGCGGAGAAAGATGCGAGCGATCACTGATCACTACACAGCATTTGCGGCATATCCGAACCGAGCGCAGCGGCGTATTGTTAATGATTAGACCCAGCTTCGACAGATGACTGAATACATTATCACTGTCCTTAGTGTCAAATATACATTTAGAATTTATTTGTAATTGTTCCGTGAATTCTTAAATTCGAAGAACAAAACCTGCTGCTCTCGTTGACAGACATCATATTCTAAACACAATCCTCTGATCATTCGGATACGTGTTTACGGCCGGTTCAGGCGCATGACATACTTCACGATCAAACGTTAGCGATTGGTTATGGCAGATCCAGAGTTGCTCTGGGCAGATCCAATAGTTTTAAACTTCATCAGAGTAGTACACGCCTACAAGGAAGTTAACGCTTGTCAATGGAGAGAGCCCAGACTCTCTGTACAAATGAAATGTAGGAGAGTCTGGTAGAACCAGGCTAGCAAATGGGGAGAAATTTACACTCACATGCATTTTATTTAGGCATATTATTTCTATAATCATTACAAAAATAGCATGTTAGGATATAAAAAAACAAGTTTTTGTTCACTTGGAGAAACAAGGAAAGAGTGTAATATGGAATGTATAAAAACTACTGTCAATGTTAGGGAGTAGGAGAGTTTTGGTTCTTGCTGTTTTCAAGATTCATTAATTTGTCAATTAAAGTTTAAAAGTTCGAACAACTACATACAACATACAACAACTAATTCTACATACCTGAGATGGGAAAATGTGTTTTATTAATTTTATCATTTTGTTAAAAATTTTACCATAAATACCTATTGTCGCTAATTTGCATCATACCTAAATTTATATCTATTCTATATGCTATAGACAAATTAACAATCTCAACTTAATTTAGCATCAGCTTGGAGCCAGAAACAAACATAATAAAAAAATGTATAAATGCAGGCGTCAAGGGGTTAAATCCCAGATTTCAAACCCTGATGTGCTTTTTTAGATTAATATCTTATATTATTATTTTTAAACATTGGGAAGCATACCCATTCACACTTAGACAGGGATACTTTAAACGATCTTACCATTTTCGGTGGGTTTCTTTTGTAGAATGTCGGATCGGCGTAAGTGATCTCTTCTTCCCTGGTCTCAGCTGTAATAAGAATAATATTGTTATTAATAGATTAAATAAATCTACAATCTGTAATCATTTTCATCATTCAAAATACATCATACATTTAAGGTGCTGTGGCGAGCAGGACGGGGTCGAGGGCTATGAAAGAACGGCGCGAGACCGGTGGTGTGATTACTGATGAGTGACTCCTGTATGGAAGTAAAATAATGCCAAATGTTTTTTTAAATAAAAAAGCCTGTTGAATTGCACTACTTGAAAATGTTTTAAAAAAAATATAAAAATTTTAATGCATTGTATTTTTATGTGCTGAAATTCAACATGGTTGTATATTTAAGCTGTGTATTTTTCAATTCAAAACATTTCAAACACATTTTAATTAATAAATATTCAATAATCCATATTCACCTTTTATATTTTACTTCCAAAATATTCAAACTGTTTAAAAATACGACCTATAATATTCAACAGGCAATTTTCGGTCCATTTTATTTGACTTTATAAATTCGCTTCCACAAATTCAGTGGTTCAAATCCGACAGTAAATTCAACATTGACATCCAGGAACTGCAGGAAAAGCAGTAGATTACCGAGCATAATCTCCATCTGCTGTTAGTCGACCTCACCAGCAGGGGGTGCAAGTTGTTGACGAAGACCAGAGCAACAGTTAGAGCAAGCCATTCATTCATAAAAACTGTTTTATAGAAATTTAAGGGCTGTTTTTATGTTTAATTCAGTGTCTTCACGGTCCCTGTGTAGTCTACATGCATCTTTCTCTACCGTGAACGAGATTATAATGTTATTCTCCCGATGCTGATGTACAAAACAAATGTTACATTTGAGGTAGACATATATTTCTCTTGGTTGTTTAGTTGTCTGAACTGTATATCGCGGCGATGTGCTGCGCGGGTTTCCCTCAATAATTTAGGATTGCTGGACATATAAAACGCTTAGCTTAATGGATTAATACAGTGATATAAAAGACCAAACTCGCACCTTATTGAGAAGGCTGTACTATATGGCTACAGGCAAGCAGATGGACTCAGAATATGAACTTAATGCACAAAGTTTCCCAGTATAATGTTGGCTTGGTGTTAGACATTTGCGCATTTAGGGACCGTCTCTAAAGTTAAATACGACATTAGTATACACATTTCTAACTTCAATAGCATTGGAAGAGAATGACTTACAGTAGGGGTGTGCGAAATCACAATTTTTGATCGTGGACGATTAAAATGTCTCCACGATATGCTTTTGAAGAAATATCGTACATTCTATCAGTTTGCAGTTCTGGGGCCTCTGTCTCAACATACTGTACAACGCGACATATATTCACATGAAATGCAGTGAATTAATTATTTGCATGTGCTTTAAAGCCTTCCCGGTTAAATATGTCATTCACTGCTGATGCGCTGTTCTAACGAGCGCTTTTCTGAGCGCAATACACCCGACGCGCACATGCACTAAAGCCTGTCTAACAGCGCCTGTTACTGGACTAAGTTATCTTTCGAGTCTTATTGCGCTAATACTGTCAAATACACACAAGGTTTACATAAACAAAGTTGGTTATGTCTAAAGTGAAAGAACAATAGATGCGTGTATATTAGACTCGTCGCGTGCAGGTCTTAAAGTGACAGTAGCCCTAATAGTAAACATGCTGCCGCTTGTCCTTAAAGGGATAGTTACCCAAAAATAAAAATGATGTCATTATTTACTCACTCTAATGTTGTTCCATACCTGTATTAATTTCTTTCTTGTGCTGAACACAAAAGAAGATATTTTGAGGAGTGTGGCTAACCGGCCAGTTGCTGGTCCCCATTGACCATATAGGAAAAAACTATTATGGAAGTCTCTGGGGTACATCAACTGTTTGGTTACCCACATTCTTCCAAATAACTTATATTTTCAACAGAAGAGGGAGACTTATTCGGGTTTGAAACGGCTTGAGAGAGTAAATGATGACAATTTAAATTTTTGGGAGAACTATCCCTGTTAATAAAACAACAAAACACAAAGAGCAAATCCCTCACTCTTGACTGAGAACTTTAATAGTAGCTTTAATAAGAATCAATGTACAATTTATACAAGTTTATGTTGTGTTTTATTTTCCTATTTGTTCATTTAATTACTTTCTTCAAGGCTGTTAAATACACCTACTGTAGCTGAAAAAATAAAGCACTGTTTATTTAATTTGTATATTAAGTTGTGTATGTGTATCTTTGTTCTTAATTTTTAATAACAAAGAAAATAATGACAAAGATTTTTTTTATCTTCGCCACTTTGTGTCTGCCATTCTTTTTTTATTTAAATTTTTTTGTTACCTAAGGTTTTGTTTTTAAAATAGGGACATTAGTTTGGCTGTGATGCTCAGTCACTTGCAAAATAATAAAACCAACATGAAAAGGAATCATGATCAAATCGTGAATCGTGATTTTGCTGAAAAAAATCGTGATATGATATTTTTGCCATATCGCCCACCCCTAACTTACAGTCATAAAACCAACTGTGAAGTGTTCATGTAGGTGTCAGGCATGATGCACACCTTTTTTTTTTTTTTTTTTTTGATATTTATTAAAATAAATAGAAGTTTGCTATTGAAGTTAGAAACATGTAGGCCTATACCAATATTGTATGTAACTTTAGAGACGGTCCCTAAATGCGCGAATGTCCAACGTCAAGCCAATTTTATAACCAGTACAGTAGGTAGGCTATATCACTGGGAAACACTTAGCGTGAAACTTTGCGCATTAAGTTCATTTTGTGAGTCCATCTGCTTGCCTGTAGCCATATAGTACAGCCTTCTCAATAAGGTGGTCTTTTATATCACTGTATTAATCTATTAAGCTATGCGTTTTATATGTCCAGCAATCCTGAATTATTGATGGAAACCCTAATACTGCAGCACATCACCGTGATATAAAGTTCAGGCAACTAAACAACCAAGATAAATATATGTCTACCTCAAATGTAACATTTGTTCTGTACATTAGCATCGGGGGAATAACATTATAATCTCGATCACGGTAGAGAAAGATGCATGTAGGCATGTAGGCATGTACACAGGGACCATGAAGACACTGAATTAAACATAAACACAGCCCTAATAATAATCACAAATACACTTACATTTCTATAAATCAGTTTTTATGAATGAATGGCTTGCTCTAACTGTTGCTCTGGTCTTCGTCAACAACTTGCACCCCCTGCTGGTGAGGTCGACTAACAGCAGATGGAGATTATGCTCGGTAATCTACTGCTTTTCCTGCAGTTCCTGGATGTCAATATTGAATTTACTGTCGGATTTGAACCACTGAATTTGTGAAAGCAAATTTGTAAAGTCAAATTAAATGGCCCAAAAATTGCCTGTTGAATATTATAGGTTGTATTTTTAAACAGTTTGAATATTTTGGAAGTGAAATATGAAAGGTGAATATGGATTATTGAATTATTATTAATATAAATGTGTTTGAAATGTTTTTAATTTAAATATTCACAGCTTAAAAATACAACCATGTTGAATTTCAGCACATAAAAATGCAAGCCCTAAAAATACAATGCATTGAAATGCAAGCATGCTTAATGCAATGCATCTTTTTTCAAGTAGTGCAATTCAACAGCCTTTTTATTTCAAAAACATTTGGCATTATTTTACTTCCATTCTCCTGCACGACGTACCGGTCTCGTATCTCTCACGGAGGAGCGGAAGCATAAAGGCTGGAGCGACGACAGTGGAGATGGAGAGAGGACAGCCCTGGACTTGTGTTGTATTTTGTTTTATGTGACAGCAGTCGTCCGTGAAGGGCTGCTGTCTTTTACTTTAGTTTTGTATTTGTTTATTTTACATTTATTAAAGTTGTGTGTTGAATGTTCACCGGTTCCCGGCTCCTTCTTTCCATAACATCTAACCTTGCTACAGGTGCATGAAAATAGAGCTTTATGTCTAGGCTATACTTTTTATTACAATAATTCATATATTAATTATTATTATTATTCTATATCAGGAGTAGGTAATACTTGCCCTGTTGGTCTGTTTTTCTGTGTTTCCTGCAGATGAAGAAGATCACGACTGCAACGATAAGCAACAGAGATCCAGCAGCAGCAGCAGCAGAGATCCACACAATCAGAGAGTCGGGAGGACTTGAAGTAGAACCTGAAGGACTTGAAGTAGAACCTGAAGGACGTGAAGAAGAACCTGAAGAAAAACATGAAGGAGAACCGGAAGGAGAACCTGAAGTAGGATGTGATGTAGGGTGTGATGTAGGACGTGGTGGGTCTGTTGTTGAAGCGGCTGAAGAGAGACAGTTATTAGTGTGAATGAGTAGGAGAAAGTAGTAGATATTTTACAAACAGATGTTATTATGAAACATGTACTATAAAAGTGAATGTCAGTCAGTCAGAGTTTATTGGTAATAAAACTGTGTTTATCATAAACTCAATATAGTTTATTTCAATAAGAATTTCATAATTCAAATAAAATGCTTAGTTTTAGTTCTTCTAAGTAAATGTGAATAATAGCATCATGTCAAATACAGCCGTATAAGGCACAGCATGGCAAATAAAACAGTGAGATGTGTCCCCATAGGTAAAGACCTCAATCAGGTGTGTATTAACTAACAATTGTACTAATAGAAAATGTAGCGAATGTGTCTTGTTTGAACAACGTGAAATACCGGTAATACAATTTGGTGTGTACTGTGTGGGAATAGTGGCTGTCCTGTTCTTATCGCTTCACCTATCGGCTCTGTGGCCCAGTCGTATCTGTACCTGTCCATGTTTGCGTGGCATATATATTTGGAATTAGCTATATTGGTTTGATATGAAAAAATATTTCATTGCACAATTATTTGACTCTACCCATGGTCAGAAACAAGAGAGAAAAGTTTTCAATCCCAATTTGTCACTGAAAAATTTGTAAAATACATATATTTTTATTCTGCAGTAATAAGACTAATTATGAAAAATTATGCCATGGCTGTAATATAATAGAGTGAGCTGTATTGCTCTACTCACCATAGACAGTAACATTGAATGTGGTCTTGCTTCCTCTGATGGTCACTTCATAGAGTCCAGAGTGTGTGTTTCTGGTGTTCATGATGGTCAGAGATCCAGTCTGATTATCCAGCTTCAGTCTGCCTCTGAATCTCCCATCAAGAACATCATCATATGTGGAGATTTCACCGAGATCTTTATTGATTTTAGCTATACGAGTGCTGTCATGTCCAAACTTCCAAGTGATCACATCACCTTCCTGTATTTCAGTGAGACCAGAGTTTAGAGAGACTGAATCTCCCTCCATCACTGACTCTGACTTCACTTCATCTGTACCAGCAAACACTCCTGAAGAACAGAGACAGTTTCTCTCAGTCACATATAATAAAGGTAAAACATAGCTTGGTTTAATAAAGATTTTATATTTTAAGAAGTTTTTTTTTAATTATTACAAACTTTGGAATGGCACAAAGCTTGAAATGGCTAAATAGAAATAGAAGTCTGGAAAGCAAAACAGTAAACATCAGAATTCACACATCTTCATATATTATCTCCCGGTTTCACAGACCAGGCTTTAGCTAGTTCCAGACTAAAATGCATGTTTGAGCTGTTTTAACTGAAAGACACTTGCACTGATACATCTTAAAATATGACTCAGTGCCATTGTCTTGTCTCAAGATGCACATCAGTAATGTTTCTTTCTAAGGCACGTTTATAAAAGATACTTAAATATCCTGATTTAAAGGACAAGTTCGGTATTTTACACTTAAAGCCCTGTTTACAGATCGTATCTGATGAAATAGAACGGTTAAGATTAAACTTTGGACAGATGCTGCTGTCGCGAGAATTTTAGGTTTATATCGCTTTCCCCCCTCACCCCCACAATGGTTGTATATGTGCACTGGAAGATTCCTTCCTAAAACACATTAAATTTTCGTTTACAAAGACGTGAAACTCACCGAGTGGTCAGGGGTGTTCACTGATACGGTTCCAAAAAAAAACGCTGAAAAAGATGCATTCCAACAGCTTTTATCGTAGTTTTTGTCCAACTCCATGACTTGTATTGAATGTGCTATGTGAGGTGCGGTATTACTCCGCCGCTGGAGTGTCTATTATTCAAGCTCTCAACGGAAGAATCACGGGTGTGACACGTTTGGCAAAATAGGTCCACAAAAGCTAAATAAACCTAAAATTCTCGGGACAGCAGCATATGTCCAAATTTTAATCTTAACCGTTCTATTTCATCAGATACGATCTGTAAACAGGGCTTTAAGTGTAAAATACCGAACTTGTCCTTTAACTAAGGTCCAATCCTGGCTTAATCTAAGCCCTGTCTGTGAAACCAAGCCTTTAAGTTTTAGTTTAGTATTACAGTTTTTTACAGTCGCTAGGACACATTTCTCAATACTTGGGTCTCTTTTTCAAAACTCTTCACACAGTGAGCACAACAGAAGTATATGTGGGCTAAACTGTGGATCATTTATCATTGCTTTGGCACAAAATGCACTCAATGACTACATCTTTCAAATTACAATAATTATTTTCTCACTTCGACACAACAACCGCCACAACTCTGTGTACCTACAGGCCAATCTGCACATGCTTACACACTGATCTCAAAACTGTTAAACTTAAGTTCAAAACAATAACATAATACAAAACTGTATTCAACAGCATTTTGCCACATTTCTACAGTAATATTGTAATGAAATATATTTAGAATCTAAAAATGTAATTATATAAAAACAATTGGAGCAACCACAGCTGATTCCTCTTGTATCGGTGGATGGTGTGTAGACAAATCCTTGTATTTTGGAATTACTCAGTGCAACAAAAAAAAAAGACATAAGATATATTGAAGCATCATGTCTGATTCCTTCCAGTAACATGTATTGCAGTGAATTCTAAACAGTAGAGACGTGTCCTTGTTTCACAGAAGAAAACATTGTATAAAGCTTCTGTTGTTAGTAGTTTTTAGGTCCTTGTTTTGTGGGTGATAAAGTGTGTTTGTTGGCTGCCAACCTTTGCTAGTGTTATGGAAGAATGTGTTGATTTGAGACATGTATGAAGTGATTTGGTAGTTTTAGTGCATTTTGAATGTGAAATTCACTGCTGTGCCGAGCTGAAAGTTGGTTAGGAGAACTGTGTGAAGACTGAAGAGTTTTGAAAAAGTGACCTAAGTATTGAGAAATGTGTCCTAGCGACTGTAAAAACTGTAAGAGTTACACAGCTAAATAGAAAAGCGAAAATATATTTTTTTAATTACTTTTTTTTTTTTTTTTGGTGGAACTGAAGTTCATTAGAGCTACACAAAAATAAAAATGTACTGCAAAAATGTAAACACCTTAAACCTTCAAACAGCAATAACTGACTGAAAGTACAGCTTTTCATATAGCCTCAAATTGCTGATTTAACAGGACAATAATTGGTAAACAAATGAAGCCACCTTTATTTACATAGTACTTATATAATACAGATTGTTTAAAAGCCGCTAATGATTATGCAAAGTAAAAAAAAAGCAAGAGCAAATCTTCTGACTGATTTAATCGTTTTATAAAAAGCTGTACTAACTTTTACCATAACAAAAAAATGTTTAACTTACCAGTCAGAAGGCAAAAGCACAGCCAAAAAAAACATGTTTTTTCTGTAAACATTGTCTTCCAACCACTTAAAATGTGTTTAAAAATGACCCAAGAGCAATGTGTCAACCTCGTGTAGGAAACCTGTAGATCTGCTTCTGTCTTTGTGTCTCGGCTGAGTGAGCATGTGTGTGGCGTGTTGGCGCTGTCGTCCAGTTTCACTGTAGGTCTGTTTTTTTTTTGCGTTTTTTTTTTTCATTTGTCTGTACCATTGCGTTAATCATAATGTACTGAAAGTGTAATACAACTTTAAATACATTTTTTTTCTCTGTACATTAGAATGTGTCCTGTTTAATTTGATATTCTTCTGAGCATATAATGACTATCATAAATTTTTTACTGTGATTTACAGAAGACACCCACTAAAATGTCATTCAGTGTCACAATATTTATGTATCAGAAAATCTTATTAGGTATATTTAAGACAGGAATCATTTGATGACGTATTTAATGACTAAGGATCACAGTACAGCCCCCACATACTCATTGTAATTTTTTTAATCTTTATACTTTGCTAATATCCTTCAAACCACTAGGTTTTACCCATTTGTCAGCAATAAGTTTTTTTTAAGGAAGTGAAAATAATTTAAATAAAATTAATATGATCACATATCCTACTCATTTATACATTTTGATACTTACAGGTCAGAAAATGTATATTGTTTCATTTTTACATAAATATATCCGTTACTCTGAATGACATTTTTCCAAAAAGGGAGATAATGTTGCCATTGTTTCCATAATTACAATGTTTTTAGTATTGGTCTGTATCATTAAACTAGTTTTAATAATAATCCTGAGTAAATGACAGCAGAAGCAGATGTTGAAAAATAAAAGGCATTTTATTCTTATGTTCTGATTCCATGCTTGCTTAGCTTGTCACTTTGTTTCCGACTTCCTTGGGCCCCAAAAATTACTCCTTGCAGCTATATTTAAGAATACATTTTGTTTTCCAACATAAATGACGTTATCAGTATTTTGGGTGGAGAATCCTCTCGATTGTCTCTTTGGAATTTGTGACATACCGTAGTGAGGGGTAACTCTATTCAGAAATTTTACTACGCTATTATTCTGACAATCGCAATCCTGAATACCTTCTCTTTTCCTTGCTAAAGGCCCGTTAACACCAAGGATGATAACTATAATGATAATGATATAGTTTTTAAAAATCATTCTAAGCTATAGTTCAAAAAATCATTCTAAATCTAAAAAGAAAGGCAGAGTCCACACCACAACGGCACAGAGAAACGATATCGAGGGAATCAATTTCCGAGCGATTTTTTTTCCAGCTAATGAATGACAGAAATCCATTTTGCTTTACAGAGCTCCATTTAAGTGGCAGACGACAAAGCTGCAGTACATGCTTAGAATGAACAGTGTTATCATTCATTGGTGTCAGTTTGGACCATAGACTGTAAAAAAATATGGACGTAGTGTCCGTGACGTCACCCGTAGGTTTCTGAAGATCATTTTTGAAGCCTAAAGTGGGCGGAGCCGGCCGTCGCCATCTTGGCCTCGTGTCACCGCTCGTCACTCCCGGATAACAGAATATGGGCAAAGAGGCGGAGCTGAGGAGCCTGGCTATCTGAAGCCACGCCCACCTAGCGCGACGTTATGGAGTTAGCTCCATGGTTAGCTTAGGCTTGGGAGCTAATGGTATATGCCAAGTACTGTGAGACTGCACAGGGGCTCGCGCTAAAGTGACACTGACAGTTGTATGATTAAAATCAGAATGCCAATTAAAAGGTCCTGTTTTTCCCCTTTATTAATATTGTAATAGTTAAAAGACATACTACAAGTGAGACTGTGTATCGTGATTCTGTACAGCTATTCTGCTAGTTGAAAATGTATTATGCAGTAACCTATTATTCTGGTTTAATCAGTTCAAGCGAAGGAAATTCAATGGCCCTTTTTTCACTCATTTCAAACTTCATAAAACCTCGGGATCCACTTCCTCCTCATTTGTATTCGTCTGATTTTTGTAATTCCATATTATAATTTTTTTCTTTAAAAATTTAACATATTCACCAGCACCTTATGTCTACTTCTGTTCCAAACTCATTTGTCCCAGTTTCTTTTGCTCCCACCTGTTTACTCTCAGCATTTACCCTACCTTCAGTAAATGAAATTAATGAACTCGTTCAAAAATCCAAACTTTAAACCTGCAGATTAGATCCCCTTCCAACTGTGCTTGTGAAAGCTACTGTTTCTTTTCTGTCCCCCCTAATTACTAACATCATTCACTCTTCATTTACCACTGGAATTGTTCCTTCTTCTCTTAAAACAGCTTCTGTAACTCCCATTCTTAAAGGGCACCTTTTATGACATTTAAAATGTTCCTAATGTTGTTTTGGGAGTCCCCAACAACAGTTTTACATGCATGCAATGACAAAAAACACTTTTGTTGTCGTATAATATGCATTTATTTTTACCTGATTTGCTCACCGACTCCCAAATGATTCGTTCAACGACTCATTTTTCCAAACCCCTCCTTTGCGCGACGCTAATCCGCGTTGATTGGTCAGATGACCCAGCAGTGTTTACAGAGATAATACTTATTGTTTAACACGGAGTACAATGATAATTTTATCAATTAAATTGTGTTATAATAATGATTATAGTCCACTACTTTGTAGTTTGTAGTAAAAAACTAAAAAATAAGATAAACAATGTAATGTTATGTTAGCGAGCATAGCCCAGAGTTCATATTGTAAAAGCACAATCAGTCTTTGTTTGCATTAGCCCGATGCATAAACATAACGTTTTTACAAAAAACAAAAATGCAGTTACGTTACTACGAGGTATTACTCTATTCTTTAAGACAACTCCGAAAACAACGACAAACACTTCACATATCTCATTACAATTGTCAGTGAAGACCTAGAAGCTAAACGGTGCTTACACAACAAACAAAATAATAATTAAGCATACTACATAAAACATAAAAGCAACAATTATTCATAAGACTTACAGGTTGTGATACGGAGGAGGAAGCTGATGCAAATACACTTGGAACTGAACCTTCCTTCAATATCATCCGACTCACGAATCCAAGTTTGATTGCATTTAAGTTGGTAAAGCAATCGTCTTCAAAATGGCGCGAACAAAGCACAAGGCTCGGACTATACTTCTGTGGTATAGTTGTCAGTGTTGGGGAGTAGTTAACTACAAGTAGCGACGCTACTAGCTTAACTACATTTTTCAGTAGCTTGGCAGTAACTCAGTTGCTTTTTAAACAGTGTAGCTTTTCCAGTAGCTAACTACTTTTTGCAGCAAGTAGCGGTGTAGCGCGAGCAAAAGCTACATTGCGTTTTGTCGAGCCTGCGCGAATCAGCGCGATGCCAGGATATTCTTCTTCTTGTTAGATTACAAACTAATTTTTAGCCATTACCGCCACCTGTTGTTTAATCACGCATCTTGCGGCTAAGGCGGGCATACACGGTGTGAGTTCGGACACTCGGGAGGTCGTGCACACATTACGAGTCAGTTAAACTGATAATCGCGTCAAAGCAGCTGGTACACTGCACGACTGTCCTGCACAACTTTTATCCCGGGCCGGCGGCAATCACGTGAGCATTCGCGCTAAACACAGAGACCGGAGCTTTCAATGTTGCAGGCAATAGCTTCAGATAGAAAAATTACAGAAATGTGTGTGCAAATGATTTGTTGAAAAGCAGATAACAGTAGCCATTCCGTTCAACATAAAAAACGAGAGAGTGAGAGTGAGAGTGTGTGTGTGTGTGTGTGTGTGTGTGTGTGACAGTGTATAATGCCCCATCGATCTAGCCTGTGACGTGGTTGTGTATGATTTGGCAATAGGGGATAGCCTATACGCTGGTGAAAATCGGGCCGACTCCCCGAATTTTTTTAACATATTATCCATGATGGAGCAAGACGTGGCGGCAGATTTGGAGGATGGAGAAACAACTAATGTTAATTACCCATGGCCTTATTTGTCCAAGTTCATATTTGTTGCAATTTTTCACTTTTAACAAACAATCTGAGATATTTGAGTGTTGTGTGTAATAAAACAATACTCTTTGAAATCATAATTGTATTGCATTGTTTTAAACACTAAATATTTTACTTAAAACATTCATCAGACACTTATTCAGTTATTTATAATATACGTTGTAAAAAAAAAATCAAAAGTAGTTTCAATGTAGCTAGCTACTTTTTGATAGTAACTTGTAGTGTAGCTAACTACTTTTCCAAAAGGGTAGCTTGACTGTAGTTTAACTACTTTAACTTACGAGTAGCTTGTAGCTTGTCAAACTACAGTTTCAGAGTAGCTTCCCCAACACTGATAGTTGTATATATGAATTGTAGCCACTTAGTCTTCAAATGCTAATCCTTGGGCAGATGAAAAAAGTTGGCTTTTGAGTCGCACTTCAGAACACAGCGTCTCGTCGCCATGATATTTTCCCTGGCCTTGGAGCGCAATAAGTGGGCGTATCGTATTCAAATAACTTCACAAGTTGACGTCATCTAGTCAGAGAAAAAGCTTCGGTCTTCTAACGATTCATAAAAATGACTCAGAGTCGACTCTTACTTTTGAAAGACAATAACTTTATATACGGTGCACTTTCATATTTCAAACTTTGCAGGATGTTTTTGTTCACTTAGATCTATGTTACACACTACATGAAAGGTACATTTCAAAATTCCATAATAGGTGCCCTTTAAAAAACCTGGTTTAGATCCCAACGACTATAATAATTTCCGGCCTATTTCAAATCTTCCATTCATCTCCAAAATTTTGGAAAAAATAGTTGCTGCTCAACTCCATACTCATCTTTCTAACAATAATCTTTATGAACAATTCCAGTCTGGTTTCTGTCCTTATCATAGCACGGAAACAGTATTACTTGAAATCACTAACAACCTTCTTCGAGCGGCTGACTCTGGCTTACTATCCATTCTTCTTCTGCTTGATTTGAGTGCGGCCTTCGATACTATTTCACACACCATCCTTTTGGACAGACTCTCCTCTATTGGAATTACTAACACACCTCTTAACTGGTTTCATTCATAACTTTCAGGCCGCACTCAATTTATTCAGTTAAAATCATTCACCTCTCATTCTGTTCCTGTCACAACAGGTGTACCCCAGGGCTCTGTTCTCGGGCCCTTACTGTTTATTATTTATCTTCTTCCCCTTGGTTAAATCTTCCGTAAACATCAGATTAATTTCCATTGCTACGCAGATGACACCCAGCTTTATCTTTCAACTAAACCTAATTCCACACTTCCACCATCTTCCCTTACTAACTGTCTTCTTGACATAAAATCCTGGTTCACATAAAATTTCCTTAAATTAAATAGCAATAAAACAGAATTGCTTCTTTTAGGTACAAAATCAACATTAAACAAACTCCACAATTTTTCTATTCTCATTGATAGCTCCTTCATTTCCCCCTCCCCTCAGGTTAAGAGTTTGAGTGTCATCTTTGATAGCACCCTGTCTTTTACATCTAATGTTAACAATGTTACCCGGTCTGCTTACTACCATCTTCGTAATATCAACCGTTTGCGTCCTTTCCTCACGCCTCACTCCACTGCCATTCTTGTTCATAGCTTAGTCACCTCCCGTTTAGATTATTGTAATTCCCTTTTGTTTGGCCTCCCACATAAAACTCTTCATAAACTTCAACTGGTCCAAAACTCAGCTGCTCGTATCATTACTCGCACCCCTTCTATTCATCACATCACTCCTATCTTACAACAGCTGCATTGGCTCCCTATTATTTATCGTATCAACTACAAAATTATTCTCCTTACTTTTAAAGTCATTCATAATCTAGCCCCTTCATATCTTTTTGATCTCCTCCATATACCCACACACTCTTAGATCCTCTTCTTTTATTCATTTTACCGTTCCCCGTGTCCGCCTTGTTACTATGGGGAGTAGAGCTTTCAGTTTCTCTGCTCCTCAACTCTGGAATTCGCTTCCACCGGACCTCCGTAATATTGATTCTCTCTCACTTTTCAAATTTAAACTCAAAACTCATCCGTTTAGAATAGCTTATTCCCTTTGACCACAACTGCACTATCTTTAATTCTATTGTTTAAACTTTAATTGTATTTAATTGTATTGTATTGTAAAATTTTGTTATTGTTGTTGATGATGATGTAAGGTGACCTTGAGTGTCAAGAAAGGCGCCTATAAATAAAATATATAATAATGATAATAATAACTTTACAATATTTCTCTGAGAGTGTGTGTGACCGTGATTATGTGCATACATGTCAGTCACTCTTTTATTACAGTCTATGGTCCGTCAGCGCGGCATCGCTCGTCAAGTTCGTAGAGAGCTTTATTATTCAGTCCATTTTAAATTCTGATTTTGGCCGCATCTCAATTCTCAAATGGGTCAAACATAGATATATTACATATGAAGTTTAAGTAAATGCGCTAGAAATCCGCGCTCATTCAAGAATGTGCATTTATTGCATGGACGGAGAAAGCACCGACACCTGCAGGATTTCTTCTGACGGTAACGGTACATAAGCATGTTATAATCTGTTCCAGAGCAACGGTACCGCAGAACGAGTCTAGCCTTTATCTATAGATGTTTTTAAATCTGAAAACTCCAAAAAGCAATGAAATTGTCAGACATCCATCAGTGCATGATGTTCACAGAGGAAAACAACTGGAATACAGCGCTGGTTGTTCTCTCGAACGATACTCGACGACAACGGCGGAATCCAAAGGCATGGGCGAAGTAATGGGTGTATTAAATTATATGAAATAATCCCGAAAAAAAGCACAAACACGGCAGAGATGGCAAGTTCAGCAGCTGGAATTTGCTGAGGTGAAGTGACGGCCAACCGGCTAGCATTTACATCAGTGGGAATCCACCTGTCACTCAAAAGTGGACACACCCTTAATTTTGCAGAACTTTAAATATTAATCAACTAAACGGGTGAGTTATAAAAAAATTCACCCCCCTCACAGTTGTGATGAAGGGCAAAATTAGCTGTGTAGACCAAAGCCACAGAGAGAACCAGGCTGTAAACATGTTTTTGGGCATTTTAACATGGGGGAGATACAGATTTGACTCACTTCTGCAGCCAGCCTCAAGGGGCCAGTCAATGAATTGCCGTTTATTTCACTTCCGTGTTGGTTTCAAGAGAGAGACAGGGAGGTTGCCGCTTGGTTTGGACACTAATATAGGTATCTAGTTATCGTTCTTGGTGTGAACCGGCTTTAAGAGTGCCAGCTACTGGGTCTGCATTTACGTTTTGCCATTTTACAGTGCATTTACATTTACATTTTATCCAAAGCTACTTATAAATGAGAAACAATAGAAGCAATTAAACTAGCAGTAGGACAACAGTATGTAAGTGCTTTTTTTTTTCTTTTTTTTTTAGAATAGAGAAGAAAGTGTTAGTATTACTGGAGAAAGTGCTGCCGAAAAAGATACGTCTTCAGCCGTTTCTTGAAAATGGCTACGGACTCAGCAGCTCTGGTTGAGTTAGGCAGATCATTCCACCAGCAGGGAGCAGTCATGGTAAAGGTCCGAGAAAGAGATTTTGTGCCTCTTTGTGATGACACCACAAGACGCCGCTCGCTTGCAGAGCGCAAGTTTCTGGAAGGCACATGAGTCTGAAGTAGTGAGTTCAGGTACAGGGGAGCAGTACCAGTAATTGTTCTGTAGGCAAACGTCAATGACTTGAATTTGATGCGAGCGGCAACCGGCAACCAGTGCAACTTCGTGAGGAGAGGAGTGACGTGTGCTCTCTTCGGCTCGTTGAAGACCACTCTAGCTGCAGCATCTGGATCAGTTGCAGAGGTTTGACAGTGCAAGCTGGGAGACCAGCCAGGAGAGCATTACAATAGTGAAGTCTGGATAGAACAAGCGCCTGAACAATGAGTTGTGTAGCATGCTCTGATAGGAAGGGCCTGATCCTTCTGATGTTGTACAAGGCAAATCTGCATGACCGGGCAGTGCTAGCAATGTGGTCTGTGAAGTTCAATTTTCCAAGGTTCCTGGCTGATCTTGGAGTTATGGATGACAAGCCTAGCTGAATGGTGAAGTTGTGATTAAGTGCTGGGTTAGCCGGGATTACAAGTAGCTCTGTCTTCGCAAGGTTTAGTTGAAGGTGGTGGTCCTTCATCCAGCCAGAAATGTCTGTCAGGCAGGCTGAGATGCTAGCGGTTACCGTCGGATCATCAGGCTGGAATGAGAGGTAATGGAGAGTTGGAATGATCAGGCTGGAATGAGAGTTGGAATTTCAACTCTCTCGGTTCGTGGGCATCTAAAATTTATCAACACCACAAATTAAACAATACAAAAATGCGTTAAAATATTAATATTTAGTAAGTTTAACATATTTGTCAGTGTTAAACATTCCTAATTTATCTGTAATATAAATAAGATGGTAAAATTGTTATTCATACAGTAATACTGTCCTTCATTGTAATGGATGACACTTTGGTGTTACAAAGAACTTACATTACTCTGAATGACAAAAACATTACCCTGAATGATAAAACTTGTACTTGAGCTTATATTGCAGGCCAACAACTAGCCACCTATATCAAACAGTGAGCTTGACCAGTAAAGTTACACAATTATTCACAACATCTACTTATTTTTCAAACAATCTAACAATATAAGTGTTTTTTTTTTCACTGAATGATGTGTTTTTGTACCACACCACGAAAAGTTGGAATTATCAATTATTTAAGAGCAATGAACAAATTTTTTTGCGGCACCACATGATCTTCAGGGTCCCATTTGATGATGTCACAGTGTCACGGGTGATACAGGAGGCAGACAAGGTGGTAAGTATAATCGCTTTATTTACAGAATGCACGGAACCAGTTGGAGCATATGAGAGTGAACAGGAAGTTAAGGAACCAAGGTGGACTTAACTGAAGAGACTCTGACCACAGGAAGTGGGTAAAGGATCACTGGAGGAGGACTGAAGACTGAGGAAGACGGGCAGATCTTTGAAGGATGACTGACGGGTCATGGAGTCTCAGGTGAGTGTTGAGATGAGTCTGTATGCCAAGAATAACGAGACCAGACGAAGACTGAAGGGTGAGAGCGGGTATATAAAGGTGTGCAGTGATGAGGGATAGCAGGTGACGGTGATGAGGATGAAGAGATGCAGGTGATGATAATTAATATTCTGGGGATAACGAGCGAGTGGGACGAGGGAGTGATGATGAGGATGGTGTAGATGGTGGAATCCTGACAGTACCCCCCCGCCCCCCCCCCCCCGCCCCCCTCCCGAGGCGGCTCTTGACGCTTGAGAAGAGGGGTGTTGACGGCGGCGAGGTCTAACGACCCCTGGGGGCTGGACGATCAGGATAATCTGCATGAAACTGGGTGAGGAGAGCTGGGTCCAGGATGTCTTCGCGGGGTACCCATAAACGCTCCTCTGGGCCATAATCCTCCCAGTCTACTAGATACTCCAGCCGGGGACCTCTTCGCCGTGAATCCATGATGGTGCGGACACGGTAGATAGGTTCTTCTTCTACTGGAACGGGAGGAGGAGGTACGTCACTGGGTCCTGGATCTGAGGGAAGAGAAGTGACAGGATCAGTGAAGGGTTTTAACAAGGAGACGTGAAATGAAGGTGCAATCTTGTAATGAGTTGGAAGGTTGATCCTGTAAGTGACGTCATTCAGCTGACTCTGCACGGTGAATGGTCCGATGTATCGAGGACTCAGCTTACGGCAGGGCAGGCGAAGGCGAATGTCTCGGTTTGAGAGCCACACTTTCTCACCAGGTTGATACTGGGGAGGGTCTGTCCGTCGACGATCGGCTTGGGTCTTTTGTGCCTTCGCACTGCCTGTTGGAGGTGCACGTGAGCTGAGTCCCATACCCTCTCGCTCTGATGGAACCAATAGTCAACAGCTGGAACCTCCGAGGGCTCACCCGACCAAGGGAAGAGAGGAGTTTGAAATCCCAGGATACACTGGAATGGGGTGAGCCCGGTGGTGGATTGCCTGAGAGAATTCTGAGCGTATTCGGCCCAGGGGAGGTAGCGGCTCCAGCTGTCTTACGCTGATTTCCTAAAAGAGTTTGCAGATTTTCTCTCAGATCTATTGGTCAACGTCGATAAAGCATTAATTGTTGGAGATTTCAACATACACGTAGATAATTCAAATGATGCCTTAGGGGCATTCAAACGCGTTCAAATGCCTTAGGGGCATTCAAACGCGTTTACAGATTTATTAAACTCCTTTGGGGTCAAGCAAAACGTCACCGGACCAACTCATCGTCTTAATCATACACTCGATTTAATTATATCATACGGAACCGATCCAACCGATATAGATATCATTCCACAAAATGATGGTGTCAGTGACCACTTCCTGGTAACTTGTATATTACAGACTACAGTACTATGTCACGCTGCGCCGCGTTACCGACCAGGCAGAACAATCCTTCCATCCACCATAGATAATTTCTCAAATTGCTTATCTGATTTGTCTGTTACTGCCTGAACCCAAACAAACAGATGAATTAGAGGAAGTAACTAGCACTATGAGCACCATTCTCTCTAGAACATTGGATATTGTTGCACCCATTAGATTAAAAAAAGGTCAGAGAGAAAAGTAAAGCACCATGGTACAACAATACTACGCATGTTCTAAAGAGAGAAACCCGTAAATTAGAGCGTAAATGGAAACAAACTAATTTAGAGGTCTTTAGAATCGCGTGGAAAGACAGTATGTCACGTTATAAAAAGGCCCTAAAAGCGGCAAGGGCTGAGCATCTCCGCAAACTGATAGAAAACAAACAAAATAATCCAAGATTTTTATTTACCACCGTGGCTAGACTAATAAATAAACAAACGTCACCTGACCAAAATATCCCGTTACGGTTTAGCAGTAATGATTTCATGAACTTAGAAAATAGAAAGCATCAGAACCACAATTGTAAACGTTCAATCTTCAATCGCGCCTTATAAATCAGCCTCAATTATCACCCCGCAAGAACAATTACAGTGCTTTACAACTATAGAACAAAAAGAGTTAAATAAACTTATCACTTCATCTAAAACAACAACATGCTTATTAGATCCTATACCAACTAAACTACTGAAAGAACTGTTACCTACAGTCTCTTCAATATCATTAACTCGTCTCTATCTTTAGGTCACATTCCAAAAACATTTAAACTGGCAGTTATAAAACCACTCATTAAGAAACCACAATTAGACCCACATAATCTAGCAAATTATAGACCCATTTCAAATCTTCCATTTATGTCTAAAATACTGGAAAAAGTTGTGTCCGCTCAACTGAGCTCTTGTTTGCAAGAAAATGAAATCTATGAAAAGTTTCAGTCTGGATTCAGGCCGCACCATAGCACTGAAACTGCGCTCGTTAAAATCACTAATGATTTACTTTTAGCTTCGGACCAAGGCTGTATCTCAATACTAGTTTTACTTGATCTTAGTGCTGCGTTCGATACTATAGATCACACAATACTCTTAGATCGACTCCAAAATTATACTGGCGTTCAAGGACAAGCATTAAGCTGGTTTAGATCATACTTATCTGACCGCTACCATTTTGTCTATTTAAATGGAGAAAAATCGATCATAACTTCAGTAAACTATGGAGTGCCGCAGGGATCTGTGCTAGGCCCTCTATTATTCTCAATATATATGCTGCCACTTGGAAATATTATAAGGAAACATGGAATTAGTTTCCATTGTTATGCTGATGACACTCAAATATATATCTCATCACGGCCGGATGAAAACGCTAAATTATCAAAATTGACAGAGTGTGTTAAAGATATAAAAGATTGGATGACGCGTAATTTTCTTCTATTAAATCTAGACAAGACAGAGGTACTACTTATCGGTTCAAAAAACCGCCCACAAAACCTCTCACAATACAACTTTAACATAGTAGGATGTCCTGCTACTTTATCCTCTACAGTAAAAGACCTGAGTGTCATACTAGACTGCAACCTGTCTTTTAAAAATCATATTTCATATGTTACAAAAACGGCCTTTTTCCACCTTAGAAACATTGCTAAGCTATGTAATATGCTATCAGTTTCTGATGCAGAAAAGTTAGTTCATGCATTCATGACCTCGAGACTAGATTACTGTAATGCTCTATTAGCTGGTTGTCCTGCATCCTCAATAAACAAGCTACAGTTAGTCCAAAATGCAGCCGCTAGAGTTCTTACTAGATCAAGAAAATATGATCATATAACACCGATCTTATCATCACTACATTGGTTACCTATAAAGTTCCGTATTAATTATAAGGTATTGTTACTGACCTATAAAGCCCTAAACTTCTTAGCTCCAGTCTATTTAACGGATCTTCTATCGCCCTATAATCCATCGCGCTCTTTAAGATCGCTAAATTCGAGGCTTTTGGTTATACCTAGGATATCTAAGTCCACCAAAGGAGGGAGAGCATTCTCACATTTAGCTCCAAAACTCTGGAATAGCCTTCATGATACTGTTCATTGCTCAGATTCGCTCTCCCAGTTCAAAACTAGATTAAAGACGCATCTCTTCAGCCAGGCATTCATATAAATGTTTTAATCTTACAGTTAAATCCGGCCTCTAGTTCATAACCGCCAGAGGAGAACTGGCCCCCGACTGAGCCCGAGTTCTCCCAAGGTTTTTTTTTTTCTCCATTAGGTCACCTGATGGAGTTTTAGGTCAGCCTTTCTCAAAGTGGGTGCCGCGGCACACTGGGGTGCCCCCTGACTGTGTCAGGGGTGCCGCCAAAAAATTACGAAGGCAAAAAAAATAAAAATAAATAATTTACATTTCATATATAAATATATTTTAATTTACATAAATACATTCTTCTTCTTTTTAAACATATGAACGGATTAATAAAATTGTAAATTAATTTTAGATAAATATATATATATTAAATTAACCATAAAAATCCGTCTCACATCAGTAACTGTCATGACGTCCCCACCGGGGTCGCTCTAGCCCCCTAGGGAGCCCGCGCCCTAGAGATACGCGAATGGGCAATTATTTCATCCGCAAAGTTCATCTGTCCGCCATCCATCCGCACCAGCGTTTTTGACCAATTTTTAAAACCGCACCCGCCCGCCATCCGCTGATTGGGCGATAGAAAGCGCTGCTGATGACAGCCGCGAGACTAGAAAGCTCTTACCTCAGAATATCAGCAGTGAACTCCGTCTCCGATCGGCGCACAGGGACACAAATAAACAAATAGTCTAAATTAAACGCACTTCGGCAAACCTGACCTTATCTGATAGGCTACTGTACAATATTTTCATTGTAGCAAACGCATTTATAGAAAACGCATTTTGGCACATTTCAACATGCTGCTATTTTGCCTAATGAATGCCTATTTCACTTTATTTTTTAGCAAATAGATAGAAAGCTCGAATAAAATAACATTATAGGCAAATTCTACGCACTGTTATGTCAGGGTGACAACAAACGTTATAGGACAGCGCCGCCGCTCCCACCATTTCAGTATAGAAATGCAGACATCCCAAGTCTCCCGGGAGTCTCCCGCATATTGATAGCGGCTCACTGATGCCCGCGTTAAAATCTCCCGGAATCTAGAGCGAGCGCGCCCGCGAGACAGAGACTGTGCTCCAAACCGCGAAGCGCGTGCACGGCAGAGAGAGCAAGAGACCGCGCGCGTGTGCCTCATGAAGCGCATGCAATATCATTCCCCTATTTTCTTTTTTTGGATGTAGGTATAGTCAGATATACCTATAATAATAATTAATTAATAATTAATACTATTAATGTCCCTAATAATAGGGATAATACCCCCGGCTTGTGCATGCGCGCATGTAGATCTTTCTCCCTCTCTCGTTGCGGATTATTGTTTGTGTCTGTGGGTGTGGGTGTATGTGTGTGTGGGTGTGTGTGGTGTGCATGCGCATATGGCACGGATGAAAACAAGTTCTATATGGAAAAAACATGCTTATCTCTGGTGCATTTTTTAACATGCATCTTTTTCTTATCGTATTGTATCTGATTTTATTTATTTTTGTCATGTCTGCCCCTTTTCATTTTATTTTAACTGCATTCTGCACTTCATTTTAGTTCTCCTGGTCTGGATTTGTTGTTGGGTTCTTGTATTGGGCGCTCCACCTCTTATGGTTTTATGGCATTTGTGTCTCTGATTAATTATTTTGTGAATTACTTTGCAAACCTGTGTTTTTAAAGGTGCTATAAAGTTGTTATTATTATTGTTATTTACAGTTCGTATTATGCTCTGTTCATACTGTCCTGTCTAAATAAACAGGACTTTTGCATTTATATTTGGGTTATGCAGTGTTTTAAATTATATTTTACACTGGGGTGCCTTGAGATTTTATGCACTTTTGAAAGGTGCCCTGACTGAAAAAAGTTTGAGAAAGGCTGTTTTAGGTCACCATTATTGGGTCACCTGATGGAGTTTTTCGTTTCCTTGCCACTGTTGCCTTTGGCTTGCTCAATTTAATGAATCAATCAATATTACTATTGATTAGCATTACCAAACATGGACGTTTTATTATTATTTTAATTTAATACTGTGAAGCTGCTTTGATACAATCTGTATTGTGAAAAGCGCTATACAAATATTCTTGACTTGACTTGACTTGACTGTCCTGGTGGCAATACGATCTGAGGTATCGTCCTATCTCCTGGATCTTCCGCTCAGTCTAGCCGTTTGTCTGAGGGTGATATCCTGAGGAGAGACTAACAGTAACCCCAAGTAGTCGGAAGAAGGCTTGCCAAACTCGAGATATGAACTGCGGACCTCTATCAGACACTATATCTTCGGGAATTCCGAAATTTCTGAAGACGTGGTGGAACAAGGCTTTAGCGGTCTTGAAGGCGGTAGGGAGTCACGGTAATGCGATCAGCTTGCAAGCCTTCGAGAACCGATCCACTGCTACGAGGATACAGGTGAAGTTATTAGACTTCGGAAGGTCAGTCATGAAGTCCACTCCGAGATGAGACCACGGACGATGGGGTATAGGAAGTGGTACGAGTTTACCCTCCGGGAGTTTCCTGGATGTATTAGTGATGGAGCAGACTGAGCAACCTCGAACGAACGGGGAAACATCTTGGGAGATGGACGGCCACCAGTACCGATGACTGAGGAGCAAAAGGGTACGCCTGCTACCTGGATGTCCAGAGCCCGGAGCGGTATGAGCAGAGTCCAGAAGGGCGGTGCGGAATTGTTGAGGTACGAAGATGAGCCCCTCTGGACCTCACGGCGGAGTGGGATGGAGACGGTTTTCTTGGGATATCCGTTCATCCTCCAAGTCCCAGAGGATCGGACTGACGAACATGGCTGGAGGGAGAATGGGTTCTGGAAGGCGCTCCACCGACGAGAAATTGAGGCGGGAGAGAGCGTCCGCTTTACCATTCTTACTACCAGGTCTGTAGGAGACAATGAAATCAAAACGAGTGAAGAAGAGAGCCCAACGGGCCTGACGAGGATTGAGCCTCTTAGCTTCTTTGAGGTATTCCAGATTACGATGATCGGTAATAACTTGAAATTGGTGATTGGCTCTCCCTCCAGCCAATGCCTCCACTCTTCCAAGGCAAGCTTGATGGCGAGCAGTTCCCGATTCCCGATGTCATAGTTCCACTCCGCTAGGGACAGCTTATTGAAGAAGGCACATGGCTGGAGTCTGGAAAGTTCCCCCTGCCGCTGGGAGAGAACCGCTCCCACACCAGTAGAAGATGCGTCCACCTCGACGACAAACTGCAGATCTGGATTAGGATGGACGAGGATGGGAGTGGTTAAGAAGGCATCCTTTAGTTGTTGGAAGTCTTGGATGGCTTCGGAGGAGAAGGACAGAGACTTGGGCTGGCTTTTCAAGGAGGAGGTCAGAGGAGCACTGATAATACTGTAGTTGTTGATGAATCTTCTGTAAAAGTTGGCAAATCCGAGGAATCTTTGAAGCTATTTCACAGTAGAGGGCTGCGGCCAGTTCCGGATGGTATCCACCTTCCTCTGGTCCATTTGCACTCCATGCTGGTCGATGATATAGCCCAGGAACTGTACCGAAGTGGTGTGAAATTCACACTTCTCCAATTTCAAGTACAACTGGTGGGCTCTCAGTTTCTTCAGGACCAGAGTGACATGGCGTCTGTGTTCAGGAAGTGACGATGAGGATATCGTCTATGTAAACCACGACAAATCTATTGAGGTACTCTCTGAACACCTCGTTCATAAAGCCTTGGAAGACTGCAGGGGCGTTGGATAACCCGAAAGGCATTACCCTGTACTCATAATGGCCGGAGGGCGTGACGAATGCAGTCTTCCACTCGTCACCCCGACGAATACAGATCAAGTTGTAGATGGCGATAGTCAATACACAGCCTGAAGCCTCTGTCCTTCTTAGCCACGAAGAAGAAGCTGGAAGTGGCAGGGGGAAGTAGATGGGCGGATGAACTGCTGCTGAAGGGCTTCTTCCACATACTCCTCCATGGCCTTCTGCTCCAGGATGGACAGAGGGTAGATACGGCCTTTAGGTAGAGTGGCTTCAGGTAGCAGGTCGATTGCGCAGTCCCATGGCCGATGAGGTGGTAACTTGGTCGCCAACTGCTTGCTGAACACATCCTGGAACGTCCTGTACTCCGCAGGAATCTCTACCTGATGCTGGACCTCTGGACTCTCAACTGAAGTCAAACCGACTGGGAACTTGGGTTTTCGTACTGGAGACAAAGAAGAAGGGGAAAAAGGGGCTCTCGGGTTCCTCTTGACCGGAGCTAGACAGGTATGAATAGAGTTTTCTCCCAAACGAAGGACCTCCCCGGATTTCCAGTCAATGGTGGGTTGATGTTGGATCAACCAGGGGCGTCCCAGGATGAGCTCTGCAGTAGACTCCTCCAGCACCATGAACGAGATGTCCTCAGCGTGTAAACAGCCAATGCGGAGCGTTAATGTGGGAGAAACATGACTAATTCGACCTCGACCCAGCAGCTTTCCTTGAATGGTTTGGATTCTGAGTTCTTGATGACTGCGGTACTTACAGACATTCAGTTTTTGGAGGAGCTGGTTGAAATGAAGTTCCCAGCTGAACCAGAGTCGAGGAGGGCTTGCGCTGAGACACAGACATGAGAAGTTAACAGATGAACCATGGTTCGTATTAAGGATTCAACTTTAGGAGGGATCTGAATGGTGTTGAGGTTGAACAGGGCAGGAGCCGATGAGATGATTGTCGCCCCCACAGTACAGACAAAGGTGACGCTGGATGCGACGCTGGCGCTCAGAAGGAGAGAGATGGGTGGAGTCCACTTGCATGGGTTCAGGTGCTGAAGGAGAAGCAGTGGGGGCCGAGGACAGAGGACTGACAGCGGTAAATGGATTGTCACAGGCAGATAAGAGTTGAGAAACTCTAATGGTTTTTTGAATGAGGTTCTCAACTCCCATGGAGTCATCGTAAACTACCAGCAGCTGACGGATGTTAGGATTCAGGCCGTGGCGGAAAGCAGTAATCAGGGCAGTCTCGTTCCAACCACTAGATGCCGCCAGGGTGCGAAACTGGAGAGCATACGTGCTGACTGAAGACCTTCCTTGACAAAGATTGAAAAGCTGGTCATGAACTGAGAGATCAGAAACCGCCTGGCCAAAGACTTCCTTGAAATGAGAAATGAAAGCTGACAGGGACTTTATTACTTGAGAATTTGAGTTCCAGAGAGATTGTGCCCATTGGAGGGCTCTGCCAGACAGTAGGGAGATAATAAAGGCCACTCGGGCAGAATCGTCGGTAAACTGATGTGCTTGCATTTGGAAATATAATGAAACCTGAAGCAGAAAACCGCTGCAGTCCTCCGCCTCACCACTAAATGGCGCTGGTCGGGCCGTTGGGACTCGCAGAGGCAGCTGACGAAGCAGCGGGTGTTTGCGGAAGTTGGTGTTGGCGTGCAGAGTGAAGGATTGAATCGGGGAAGGTGGGTGGGTTATCCGGTGAAGATGAAAGGATTGACTGGCGTACTGCTTGAACTAGTTCAGCAAACGGGTCTTGAGACGGATTCCCCACAGGCTCCGTAGGATTCTGCATCTTCGGTCTGGTCTTCTGTCACGGGTAATAAGTATAATCGCTGTATTTACAGAATGCACGGAACCAGTTGGAGCATATGAGAGCAAACAGGAGGACTGAAGACTGAGGAAGACAGGCAGATCTTCGAAGGATGACTGACGAGTTGCGGAGTCTCAGGTGAGTGTTGAGATGAGTCTGTATGCCAAGAATGACGAGACCAGACGAAGACTGAAGGGTGAGAGCGGGTATATAAAGGTGAGCAGTGATGAGGGATAGCAGGTGACGGTGATGAGGATGAAGAGATGCAGGTGATGATAATTAATATTCTGGGGATAACGAGCGAGTGGGAGGAGGGAGTGATGATGAGGATGCTGTAGATGGTGGAATCCTGACACACAGACTGTCGAATGATCTGTTTTTCATATGATTTCCAAATGGCTTTTTTATCCTGTTAAACTGAATGATTCAAACTGCATTTTTGGGACAAAAGTCCCCTGGTTATTTAAATATTCAATAATAATAATAATAAGACACAGTCCTTTTAATATAACACAGCCAACACTTATGTGAACATGCCCAAGAAAACCAATACATTTTAAACTTGGTATTTTATGTTTATTTAAACCCTCTGAGGTCGGCAAACGCGCGGGCGCGTTTTGCTCGTTTTTTTTTTTACATAGCAGCAAAATAGATCTAAAATACTCCGTCAGTTTTGCTCATACAGACTTAAGAAATATGAAAAAATAAGCTGTTAAATGTCTACTTTTTTATGTGTCCACTTACAATCGAAATAAAACATTGTGCTTTTGTAAAATAAAGAAAGTAAACAGGGAGTGCTTTATGCCTCTCTGTCTCCGTGAACTTTTTTTCTGAAGCACGTCTCTAAACTTAAACAAAACTCAGCGAATACTATTCACTATTCGTTCTCTATTATTGTTCTGCATCTCATTACTCTGCTAATGTGACACGCCCATCGAGAGCGCGCGCTAGATAACCTGAAGCAACACATGCAAACCAGTCAACGCCCACAACAGCTGGATAACACACTCCTGTGAGGAATAATAATATTGTGATAATCCTGGAATTTTTACCTCAAACGTGCTGGAGTAGCCTAACAACAGATCCAGCTGCAGATCATCAGTAAGTGCTTTGTTCTAATCGCGATATGAAATGGTGTCTGTAAACCGCAAAAGACTGTTTAAATTTGAATCACGTTTCTGTGTTTGAATGAATGCACGGCGCATAATGCATGTTGTTGTTTACTAGCCTACAGCTCGCGCATGTCTGTGTGTGTGAATGAAACTATCTATATTGCCTACTGAGATGAGTAAAAATCGACTGAATACGTTGAAAAAAAAATGTCTTTGTATAAGCAACATATTAAACTGCAAATTAACATTTATGCCCTAATATAGGCTATATTATAAAAGACGATATGTTACAGACGAAATATGAAAGACAACATTTCGTTTTGGATAGATTATAAAATTTTTACAGCCACATCCAGCGCCGGCCCTGGGCATAGGCGGAATAGGCAAATGCTAAGGGCGCCGCCCACCCCTTGGGGCACCCGAGCGCCCAAATTATTATTTTTATGAATATATTTTAATTTTTTTATTTCCAATACTACTTAAATATTATGGATTAAAAAAAGCGATCGTCCGATGAAGACAAAACTACAACATTGCTTTCCCGAATCCCGATCCACCCCGGTCCGACTGAGTGACGCTCAATCTCCCCCGCCCCCCGCCTAGCTGAAAAAAAACATCCGTTACCTGTGTGTGATTGTGAGTGACAGATGGCCAAATTCACTGACACTAATAAGTTGTCATTATGTCAAAAAGACTGAAGCCATCTGGTGCCCAGGAAGAAAAAAAAGAAGAGAAGAGGAAGAAAAAACGCGAAAAAGACAGAGGTAGGTAATGATGATCAGTTTATGTTGCATTAAGTTAGTTCAACGATGCCTGTAACGTTCGCTAATTTTAATTAGCTTATGACATAGTTAGTTGAACTTGTGCAGTATTTTATGGTATTTTTATTTGAATTGGCTAAATTAGTAATGTTTATGTTATATGTATTATTTTTTCAGGAGATATTTTACTTTAACTTCACTACATTTGAAAGACAAATATCGTACTTTTTACTCCACTACAATTCTGTCAAGGTCCTTGAGTAGAAAGTAGTGACATATAAATCTTTATTTAAAATGAGTTCTGCATAAAATGTTGCTATATAAACGTAAATCTTTATTTAAAATGAGTCCTACATACCAGGGTGGCCGCGGGTCCTTAAAGGAGTCATGACCTGGAATTTTCACTTTTCCACGAGAATCAATGTATGTTATGATTGCCTAACGAGTATACACTGGCGGGAAGCCGATATTTAAAAGTGAAGCGTTTGTTTACCCCAGGGTTCGTAAACCAGCCCACGTGCACGCGCACTCAAACACGAGATTTTAATTTCTCCCCCGTCTTGACGTCAAGACGGGGCCGGATATACCATATATGGACAACGCAGACCTATGCTGCAGGAAGCCCGCCCTGCCCCTCTCCCCCTCTCATATCGCGAAAGATGCAGAAACGTAGTGCACACGTGAGTTACTCTGTTGTTGACTGCCAGAATCAACATGTAACTTAAATGTGTTTTCTCTCCCAAGAACAGACCAAGCTGTCAGGGACCAGTGGATTAAATTCGTTTTTAATGACGCGGTTCCTACAACCCTTCCCACTGGCTTACGTTAGGTGTCTGTGCTAATCATTTTACGCCGGAATCGT
>JARPMJ010007952.1:0-27500 GCA_033366665.1 Phoxinus dragarum
GGTATCCACATATATGTAATATTTTTCCCCTGTCTACATACCCTTGAATTTAAAACCAAGATTTCATATAAAATCATCTCTTGAGCTTTTCCAGTCTTCATACTCATAAGAGCTGATACAGAGTCACTAGAATATCTATATCCCTGACTTGTTCAACTCCATTCTAATGCAATAAGTATAGCACATAATTCGACTGCATAAACATTTATTTGCTAATTCCCATCTCATATTTAGGGATGTATACCGCAGACCCCGTTGCATCTGATTGTAGGTCCTTTGACCCATCTGTAAAAATCTGAGTACTGTCTTTATACTTATTGTTCTTATATTTATAATATTCATTCATTATATCTATATTTCTGTTACACCCCTTTCATTGCTAAAAGCTCTAGATCAACCTTTGCAATTTCCAAAGTCCAAATGGCTTATCAGGCCATAACACAGTATTAGCAAATCTTTTATTATACACTTCCATCTCTTTTGCAATTAAATCACCTGTCCACACAAAACTTTCTTTCTTTCTACTCTCCTTTTCCCAACACTTCTGTAATACCTTTTTTGTTGGATGACTATCCTCATGCCCTCGAAGATTTATCCAATAATTTGCTGTCAATTGTTTCCGTCGAAGCCACAATGGCATTTCATGAATCCTGAGCCATATCTCCCTGATACTTTATGCTAGAAACAAACTGAGCACACCTTTCAAAAGAGTGGAAGATAACTTTCATATGATTGTACATGTAATTAGAATGTAAGAGTTAACAATGCCTTTTAAACCCTTGTGCATTGTTCAAATTCACCCTTTCGTTATGTTCGTGGCTGAAAACAACCACTACTTTTAAACTGCTGTATAAATGGATCAGATCAATATTTTTTTTCAATTTTTTTTGCATAAATCTATTAATCAACCACAGTCCTGATCAAACTACTAAATGTTTTAAAAAAAAAAATAATCAGGATTTTAACTCTTTAATTGCCAAATTCATAAAAAAAACTCGTGAAATGGAGTATAATAGCATATGTGTGTGTGTGTGTGTGTGTGTGAGAGAGAGAGAGAGATAGAGAGAGAGGGAGAGAGAGAGAGAGGAAGAGAGAGAGAGAGAGAGAGAGAGAGAGAGAGACTTAGACTTTAACAACTCTTTATTCACAAAGATTAATAAAGGTTTTTTGTTTTGTTTTTTAAAAAACATCAACGCCATACCAATAGCCATACAAAATGGCCTTATCACACATAAAAACATACGTACATTAAACATCAAAACCATATACATTCACAAAAAAAACATACAAAAAAAATAAAAAATAAAAATAAACAAATAAAATAAAAGTTTAAATAAAAATAAAAATTACAGATTTAGAAATACAGTTTCCTCTTGGTCAAACCACACACAACACTTCTGCTTGTCCCCAAAACTCACTGAATGCAACCACATTTTTTGTTAATTTGAAAAAAGCAAATTCTGCTTTAATCCTTGCAGATACAAAAGCCTTTAAAATAAGCTCAGGTTCAATTGTTCCACTACCTATCCGCTTATTTTTTCTTGTGATCCATATTGCCAGCTTAACTTCACCAATTAAAAAATTGACTAAAGAAATTCTTTTCTTATCTGTTGTAATATATTTTGGGCCGAATATAAACATATTTTCATTCATATCCTCTCCAAGTGTTCTAAGCCAACCCTTTAAAATCTGAAACAAATCATTCAGCCTAGAACAATCTAAAAACAGATGCTTTAAAGTTTCTTCATGACCACAAAAATTACATTCGGTCCCCCACAGTGGGGTCAACACGTGCCAGGTATCTATTAGTCGCAATTGCTGAATGCACAATCCTCCACTGAAGATCAGCTGTGCGCTTTTCTATAGGTGACTTGTACAAAGACCTCCAACATCTCTTAGGAGAGGAGTCCTGTCCAAACACCTCCAACCACTTTGATATTTTACAATTCTTCAGTTCAGATTGATGAGAGACCTTCACACATGATAAATACAAAGCTTTCTTTGAAACATCTTCAAACAAATTCAGTTCAGGTATACAGAAAAAAAGAATTGATTCTTTTCCGGGCTCTTCATCTACTATCATTGAAATCTGAAGTTTTGGAAAACATTCTTTCATTTCATCCTCTTGTTTACCACAGTGATTTCCTTTAATACTTTGTCTGTAAACAGAAGGAAGAGCTGAGAAAATTTCTTCATCACTTTTTCCATAAATCTAACAGACTTAATTCCCGTCAAACTACACAGTTCTTGGGGACTCTTCCACTTGTTCCCAATCTTTAGATTCGACAAACATGTGCATTCTGCTCTCACCATAGATGTTTGCAAACTTTTCATTTTCAGCACATTTGCTTGTACCAAAGGATTGTTAAAGAGTGGTTCATTTTTTTATCCAACCTTCAAGATTCGAATCTCTCCTTATTTGAAAGACAGAACTCCACACCTTTCAAAACTGATTTATAAAATGAAGATGAATCATTCCATGCCATATCCTTCAAACTGATTAAAAACAGATTAAAATCATATTTAAAACAAGTCATGCTACGTAATAAGGAACAAGCTGTACAGCCCAACAGATTTTTTCAGAGTACAGCAATTCTGTGCCGTCTGCAGCCTGAAGGCCTTGATTCTGCTCTTTATATCTATTAGGGCCTTGTCCCACCTTCACTGACTGGTAGATATAAGATGGCAGATTTTACCCAGTGCTGACCGGACCAAAAGAAATCATTAATTTTCTTTTGTAGTGAATGAACTACTTCATCAGGTGATTCAACACATTTAGCTTATGCCAGAGTGCTGAAGCAGCCAGATTGTTTGCGACCAAGACTCTCCCCCTAAAAGATAACTGAGGCAGGATCCATGACCATCGTGACAAACGATCACACATCTTATCATTCATTCTCCTTCCCAGTTCTTCTGGATAAATTCTCAGTTCTAAATAAATACCTAAAATCTTTAGGCCTTCTTTACCCCCATTTCACACCTCCTGGTAAGACTGGTGGCTCCTCTTCAGACCAATTTCCTAAGATGAAGCCTTCACTTTTTCCCCAGTTTACCTTTGCTAAAGAGGCATTTTCATACTTTTTTAAAACTTCTTCTAAAACAATCACATCTCTTTTGTTTTTGATGAACACTGTAACGTCATCAGCGTAGGCAGAAAACTTAGGTTTAACTTTTTGTCCTTCAATTAGCAAACCATCCAAATGTTTCCCCAATTGTCTAAGCATAGGTTCGATGGCTAAACAATATAGCATTCCTGACAAAGGACAACCTTGTCTAATACCTCTTCGTACTGACACTGGTTGACTTAGCCCTCCACCAACCTTCAACATTGTAGAGACATCAGAGTATAGCAGTTTAATCCATGAAATAAAAAGATCACCAAAACCAAAAGCTTTAAGGGAACTAAACAAATAAAAATGACTGACTCTGTCGAATGCCTTCTCCTGATCAATTGCAATTATTCCAACTTTGTCCTCATCCCTTTTTGCAATATCTATGATGTCACGAAACAAAAAAAAAGGTTATCCATTATCGTTCTGTCAGGAAATACAATAAGTTTGATATTCATTCACTATATGTTCTAAAAACAATTTCAATCTATTTGAAAGACATTTTGCTAAAATTTTATAGTCGGTACACAAAATTGCCACTGGTCTCCAGTTCTTTAAAAAACCAAGATCACCTTTCTTTGGTAGTAAGGATAACACGGCTCTCCGACAGCTTGTTGGCAGCTCTTTTTTTTTGTAGGATGATTTAAACACATCAAACAAATCATCTTTTAATAAGTCCCAAAATTGTTTATAAAATTCAGCCGGAAGGCCATCAATTCCTGGTGCACGTCCCACTGGATAGCTGATCAACAGCCTTTGTTATTTCACCAATGTCTATTTCAAATTCCAGTTGATTTCTCTGTGTATCTGTCAACTTTGGCAAATCTTTAAAAAAGGTCCTCCATACAGCCAATGTCACATGGGACCATCTGAAAAGAGTTCTGTATAGAAATCAATAGCCATTGATCTCATTTCTTTAGGATTCGTTGTCACAGTCCCATCCGATTTCTTTAGATGTAGCATTGACTTCCGTGCTCCTTCCTTTTTTTCAAAACTAAAAAAGAAAGAACTTGGTGCATCCATCTCTCTCAGCGAGAGGAACCGAGCTCTTATTAAAGCTCCCTTAGCTCGCTCATGAAAGAGAGAGGCC
Source organism: Phoxinus dragarum (assembly GCA_033366665.1). Classification (NCBI taxonomy): domain Eukaryota; kingdom Metazoa; phylum Chordata; class Actinopteri; order Cypriniformes; family Leuciscidae; genus Phoxinus; species Phoxinus dragarum. Next base: position 4,201 of record JARPMJ010007952.1, read on the forward strand.
AAAGCCTTCCTTTTTTCATTCAGTCTTTCAGTTGATTCACTATTTTGGTTAAATAAACTTCTTTCAATTGATTTTATTTCATTTTCTAATTCCATAACAGTTTTTTTAAAACAATAATTTGCATTAGCGGTATAATTTCTGACAAAAAAATCCTGATGTGTGCTTTTCCTACATCCCACCAATGCACAACATCATCAAAATCAGTCTTTCGCTCTCTCCATTTTGCCCAAAATAAATGAAATTTTCCACAAAAGAAAGCATCCTGCAACAACTTTACATTAAAATGCCAATAGTAACTATGGCATCTCGCTTTTTGTAAGTTAAAAACAATCATACATAAATGGTGATCTGAAAAACCACTGGGGTAAATACAGGCCTTTAAAATTCTATTACACCAATCTTTATTAATATAAAAACGATCTAACCTGGCAAAGCTAATGTGGTCACTTGAAAACTTCGACCAAGTATATTGCTTCTCTACCGGATGTTGTGATCTCCAAACATCACACAAATCAAAATGGCTTATTATATTATTTAAACATGAAGCAGAAAGAGGGCATGGTTCTTCTCCATTCCTGTCTAAGGTAAAATCTGATGTACAATTCCAGTCACCACCTAAACTAGACAAGCATTTTTATCATAATTCCCCATTATATTTTGGCAATTTTTAAAAACTTTTATCCTTTCTGCACCATTATTAGGTGCATAGACATTAACAAAGACAAATGAAAAACCCCATCAAATTAGCATGAACAGCCAAAATTCGACCCTTCTCTATTTCATCACTTGATTCAAAAGCTATGTCAATTCTTTTCGAGAACAAAATAGCAACACCACCCTTAGAATTAGTGCCATGACTTAAGAAAATATGGCCTCCCCACCACTTTTTCCATGTCGGTCTCATTAGCTATGTCACTATGTGTCTCTTGTAAGAAAATGATATCCATATCCCTTATTTTCAATATATTCTTTCAACACAGCTCTTCTTCTACCATCCCTTCCTCCATTAATATTAATTGTTCCCATCTTAATACTGCCCATTGAAAGAAAAGGAAGATCAAGAAAGAAAAAAAGAAGGGTTAGCAAAGAAAAATACAGAGAAAACACCCCAAGTGATTTAATCATTAAGGAATTGTTAGACCTTTTTCAAGGGCCATTTTTCTTCTCAATTTAGTTACAATTTTTTTTAATCTAAATCTTTTTCGTCTACTCAATTCATCATAATTGGCTGTCTGTTGAATTTTTACAGCTGATTGCAAGAATTTTTTTGCATCAGGAAAAAATTCACTAATCTCTATTGTTTTTCCAAAAGTGGCATCCAGGAAGTCATTAACCTCATTCACAGTATACAATTGGTCCTCACCAAATTGGGAAAGAATATCGGATGCCTCTGAAAACTTGTCATCATCCTCCGTGTCGACTTGCTCCTCAGCATCAGTTAACTGGGACAAACAAATCTGCCCAGTATTTTGTGCATCGTTTGTAACAACCTTTGGTAACTTAGATCGAAGACCCTCTTCGTCTTCATCATCACCCTCGTTAACATCCACACACGGATTTCCTCTCTTTTCAGTAGACCTACCAACTAAACTACCATTTGGGTTTCCTTGCTTCTGATTGCTCGTCCCTTCATCTGCATTTTCGTCTTTATTTTTCCCATCAATTGTTATTGTGTTTGGTTCTTCACTGATCCCCTGCATTTTCACCAATGTTTACACTAGAAATAACTTCAATATTATTATTTTCTAGATGTACTTTATTATGTGGGCAAGCGATCTTTTTATGTCCAACGTCTCCGCATTCGAAACATTTCAAATTTCCGGTACTCGCGTAAATCATGTACGGTTTACCTTCATGTTTGATTCGGAAAGAGATATCTAGCGTTTGTTGATCAAGAAACATAAACACCTGACGCCGAAAAGACAACACGTGTTTCAATGCTTCATTCCTACACCTCAAAGGAATCATTTTCACTTCGCTGGCCATTTTTCCAAACCTCAACAGTTCTTTTTCAATGTCACTATTTAATATAAAGGGCGGCACGTTCGAAATCGTAACTCTAATAGATTGCGATACAAGCGGTGACACAACAGTAAACGCTCCATTCACCCAAATGCCGGTTTCAGTAAGTTTACTCACCAAACTTTCATCTTTAAGGAAAACAACCACGGCTTTGTTCATCCTTGACGCTGAGATTATATTTCCATATCCAATCTGTTCACCAACAGCGACAAGCACGTCTTCCACATTAGAATCCGCGTCAGGTACACATCTAACTCCATGGCGGAGCGAGAGTGAGGCTACCCCACTCGGGTGAGCCTCCATCTCAGCCTCCGCCACGAAGCCGAAAAACTTCCGAGAACCGAAACGTAAAAGATACTCGAAATTAAGTTAATAAAAATATACACAAAGCAAAAAAAAAACATAAAGGAAGAAATACGAAAAAAAGAAACAAAAAGAAAATTAGAAACAAAGTAGAAAAACTAATTCGCTCTTCTCACCCGTTTGTTGCTCCCATAACCCAAAACCCCCAGCATGCAAAGCAAGAGAGAGGAGAGAGAGAGAGAGAGAGAGAGAGAGAGAGAGAGAGAGAGACTGTGTGTGTGTGTGTGTGTGTGTGTGTGTGTTCGTTCACAGGCTTCAGATCAACACAATAACTCAAAATATTTTTAAAGAAACAACAAAACTGAAGATCTTGTTGATCATGTTAAGATGTTTTCAACATAAACAACAAACAAACAAACAAACAGACACACACACACACACACACACACACACACTGAGTTTATACACTGATCACAGAAAACACACGAGAGAATAAACAACAAAAACAGCAATGTTTTTTATGCGTGTTAGTCTCTGTGTGTGTGTATCAGTCAGTTGTGTGTGTGTGTGTGTGTGTGTGTCAGTCAGTCAGTCAGTCAGTCAGTCAGTTCGGTGTGTGTGTGTGTGTGTTTAATGTGACACAGAGACACTGAAGAGTTTGCATAAAGAAGTCTAAATCCAGCACAGAGGGGTTCAGTGAATGTGTGTGTGAATGTGTGTAAGTGTGTGAGTGTGTGTGTGTCAGAGACGCTGTAGAAGGACAGAGTGCCGGCCGACACGTCCACACACACTCCTGCTCTCTTACAGGATCCTGGACCAGCAAAAACAGCAGTGCGGTTATTATTGTGATAGACAGCGAGTGTGTGACCATAGCAGATCAGACTCCAGGACTTCTTATTCAGTCCAAACACACAGTCATCACTCCCTCCTTTCCTCTGGATTCCTTTATACGACACTGAGATCTCAACACCTCCACTCCATTCACACTCCCAGTAACAGCGTCCAGTCAGACTCTCTCCACACAGAACCTGATGATACACATCAAATCTCTCTGGATGATCAGGATACGACTGACTCTCTGACACAAGCGTCACCTTTCTGTTCTCCTCAGACAGAGCGAGACGAGTGTGTGCTGTGTTTGGATCCAGTGTGAGATCAACGGCATCTGAACACAAGAACACACATTACAACAGCAACATTTACAACAACACACAACACACACTACAACTGTGTTTCTGGACTTACATTTACAACAACACAGAAAGATTGAAGGTTTTGACAGACAGATTCTGTATACCAGATTACTAGTGTGTTCTGGGTGGTTGCTAGACAGTTGCTAGGTTACTTTAAGTGTTTGCTAGGCAGTAACTAGGGTGTTCTAGGTGGTTGCTAGGGAGTTCTGAGTGGTTGCTAGACTTTTGCTAAGTGGTTGCTAGGTTACTCTAAGTGTTTACTAGGCAGTTACTAGGGTGTTCTGGGTGGTTGATAGAGTAACTCAGCAACCACCTAGCAAATGTCTATCAACCACCCAGAACACCCTAGCAACTGCCTAACAAACACTTAGAGTAACCTAGCAACCACCTAGCAAATGTCTAAGTGTTTGCTAGGCAGTTGCTAGGGTGTTCTGGGTGGTTGCTAGGGTGTTCTGGGTGGTTGCTAGACAGTTGCTAGGTTACTCTAAGTGTTTTCTAGGCAGTAACTAGGGTGTTCTAGGTGGTTTCTAGGGAGTTCTGAGTGGTTGCTACACATTTGCTAGGTGGTTGCTAGGTTACTCTAAGTGTTTACTAGGCAGTTACTAGGGTGTTCTGGGTGGTTGCTAGACATTTGCTAGGTGGTTGCTAGGTTACTCTAAGTGTTTGCTAGGCAGTTGCTAGGGTGTTCTGGGTGGTTGCTAGACAGTTGCAAGGTGGTTGCTAGGCAGTTACTATGGTGTTGTAGGTGGTTGCTAGGGTGTTCTGGGTGGTTACTATGGTGTTCTAGGTGGTTTCTAGGGAGTTCTGAGTGGTTGCTACACATTTGCTAGGTGGTTGCTAGGTTACTCTAAGTGTTTACTAGGCAGTTACTAGGCTGTTCTGGGTGGTTGCTAGACATTTGCTAGGTGGTTGCTAGGTTACTCTAAGTGTTTGCTAGGCAGTTACTATGGTGTTCTAGGCAGTTACTAGGGTGTTCTGGGTGGTTGCTAGACATTTGCTAGGTGGTTGCTAGGTTACTCTAAGTGTTTGCTAGGCAGTTACTTTGGTGTTCTGGGTGGTTGCTAGGGAGTTCTGAGTGGTTGATAGAGTAACTTAGCAACCACCTAGCAAATGTCTATCGACCACCCAAGCAACTGCCTAGCAAACACTTAGACATTTGCTAGGTGGTTGCTAGGTTACTCTAAGTGTTTGCTAGGCAGTTGCTAGGGTGTTCTGGGTGGTTGATAGAGTAACTTAGCAACCACCTAGCAAATGTCTATCGACCACCCAAGCAACTGCCTAGCAAACACTTAGACATTTGCTAGGTGGTTGCTAGGTTACTCTAAGTGTTTGCTAGGCAGTTGCTAGGGTGTTCTGGGTGGTTGCTAGGGTGTTCTGGGTGGTTGCTAGGGTGTTCTGGGTGGTTGCTAGACAGTTGCTAGGTTACTCTAAGTGTTTGCTAGGCAGTTGCTAGGTGTTCTGGGTGGTTGCTGGGGTGTTCTGGGTGGTTGCTAGACAGTTGCTAGGTTACTTTAAGTGTTTTCTAGGCAGTAACTAGGGTGTTCTAGGTGGTTTCTAGGGAGTTCTGAGTGGTTGCTACACATTTGCTAGGTGGTTGCTAGGTTACTCTAAGTGTTTGCTAGGCAGTTGCTAGGGTGTTCTGGGTGGTTTCTAGTGTGTTCTGGGTGGTTGCTAGTGTGTTCTGGGTGGTTGCTAGACAGTTGCTAGGTTACTCTAAGTGTTTACTAGGCAGTTACTAGGGTGTTCTGGGTGGTTGCTAGACACTTGCTAGGTTACTCTAAGTGTTTGCTAGGCAGTTACTATGGTGTTCTAGGTGGTTGCTAGGGTGTTCTGGGTCGTTGCTAGACAGTTGCTAGGTGGTTGATAGGTAACTCTAAGTGTTTACTAGGCAGTTACTAGGGTATTCTAGGTGGTTTCTAGGGTGTTCTGGGTGGTTGCTATGGTGTTCTGGGTGGTTACTAGGGTATTCTGGGTGGTTGCTAGACAGTTGCTAGGTTACTCTAAGTGTTTGCTAGGCAGTTACTAGGGTGTTCTGGGTGGTTGCTGGGGTGTTCTGGGTGGTTGCTAGACAGTTGCTAGGTTACTCTAAGTGTTTGCTAGGCAGTTACTAGGGTGTTCTGGGTGGTTGCTAGACAGATGATATGTTACTCTAAGTGTTTACTAGGCAGTTACTAGGGTGTTCTGGGTGGTTGCTAGACAGTTGCTAGGTGATTGATAGGTTACTCTAAGTGTTTACTAGGCAGTTACTAGGGGTATTCTAGGTGGTTTCTAGGGTGTTCTGGGTGGTTGCTAGGGTGTTCTGGGTGGTAACTAGGGTGTTTTGGGTGGTTGCTAGGGTGTTCTGGGTGGTTGCAAGACAGTTGCTAGGTTACTCTAAGTGTTTGCAATGCAGTTACTATGGTGTTCTGGGTGGTTGCTAGACAGATGCTAAGTTAATCTAAGTGTTTGCTAAGCAGTTACTAGGCTGTTCTAGACTTATGAATGTTTTTCTTCAGAGCAAGTCTGTTGTGCTCTGGTGCTAAAATATGGCTCATTCGTGATGTTATACGGTTGTTAGGGAGCTCTAAATGGTTGCTAGGATGTGGCTAGACAGTTAGCAGGGTTAAACTAATAAACTGGTAGAATTATATTATAGATATATTATATTATATATTAATAGTATATATTATTATAGAATATATACTATTAGAATAAACTAAAAGACTGGATGTCTCGTCTCTATGATGTTTCTGATTCATACATGCACTGTAAACAAATAATCGTACAAAAAACTGTCGTACAAAAAATGATTGATTGAAAACGTGAAATTACAGTAAAATATCCAAATTGAAATAAAGTGCACAAAACTTTAAAAGACGTGCTTATGAAACGTTTTACAGAAAAACACTTATTCTACAGGAATTTCCTGAATTATTACTAACAAACACATATAAATATCACTGTAAAATATAAAACACACACGCATGGATGAAAGTATAATTTAGTGCCTGTGAAATAAAGCATGCAGAATATCATCAGTGTTATCATCACACACACACACACACACACACACACACACACACACACACACACACACACACACACACACACACACACACACACACACACCTGCATCTCCACTTATTACAGATTTTATTTATTTCATGCTAAAGTTCTAATTGAGAATATTAACAGTTTAGATGTTGATGTTTTATTGAGAATATTAACATTTTATTCCGTGTTTGCTTTAGTTGAGCTCTTGACTCTTGAGTTTTGAACATTAGTTTTTCTCTGACTGCTTTAACTGTGTGTTTCTGACACGTTTTGTTACAGCAAAAACACTAGGGAATCTCTGATCAGATGATGTCATCGTTTAGTGTCCTGATACCAGAGTCTAATCTCGGATTAAACTATTCCATAAGTAAGGGATAATGTATAGTGAGGCGGTTGTTATAGCGAATACAACCCCGACAGGCTGATTATGACCCTGACGCGAAGCGGTGTATTCGCTATAACAACCACCTCGCTCTATTATCCCGCTTACTACATGGCTACCTACCAAATAAATCAATAATTTGACACACAATATTGATTTAAAAAGGAGTTTATTGATTTTAAAACGATTGTATTGCTTCCGCTAAAGAACACCGTGTCCATGGTAACGCTCTGTTTTTCATGGTAACGGTGTGTTATCCTCTCAGTTAAATCCTATCAAGTCCTATCAAGAAATAACAGACCGCATGCTACATTAGAATTCAACCAAGCCATGTAATATTAGTTATTAACTTTACATGCCAATACTAATGAAAATGCAGAAAATGCTTAGACAGGATCATGTAGAATCACACACACATCAATAATCAGCATATGAATCTCAACAATGATGACAATCAACTAAATATTTAGACGAACAGAAAAACAAGCTTTGTTGATTGGCCCGTGAGGATAACGTAATGTGAGGCGTGCGCTGAGGCTCTTTCACACAGAACTCTTCTCTCACTCATTTCATCTGTTGATTCTGTCGAGGAAAGATTTCCACGCTGAAGACATGAACACACTGCAGAGCCGCTTTATTGTCGAAAATGAAGTTTCTGATCATTTGAGGCACTGACACTGTTGTTCATGTTTAATACTGTAAAGCTGCTTGTTTTTAAAGCAATCTATTGAATAAAATGCCATATAAATAAACGTGACTTTACAGGAGTGCTAATTTGCAGAGCTCATGCTAACATGCCCATGTTGTTCTGATCAGATGCTTTTCTTATGCTTCTATAAACAATGCTTGCTGTTTATTTTGTAACTGAGAGGTGTAACGAATGGGCCAGAATCATAATTCTATTTCTCTTTGCAAAAATCCACATTCCTGCCACCATCTGAACTCAGATATGTAAATCAAGACTCGCAATAACCTAAATTGCCGCTATGGCTCCGCCATGGCTGGATTTCGAGTGTCTCTTGACACCTTTACGACTCATAAATGACCACAGCAACACAAGACAGACACCACCAGATCTTGATAAGCGAGCTTCAAAGCTCCACAGGCTCTCTCTTCACCCCAAGGGAGGGGAAGAACAGCGCAACGGGACTATCTGCGCGTACACACACATACCAAGACACACACACACACACGAGCCGGAAATGCTCATCCAAGGACCTTTTTCACTGAAAACTACCTTTTAAATGTATGAAATTATATAATATAAAAAATTGATGACTAGTAATTTCCTACTACTAAATTCAGAAAAAAACAGAGATTCTAATTATTGGACAAAAAACTTCCACACGTAATAACCTAGAGTACTGTCTAACACTTGATGGCTGCTCTGTTAAGTCTTCGTCGTCGGTTAGGAACCTGGGTGTGCTCTTTGATACCAATCTTTCATTTGAAAGTCACGTGTCTAGTATCTGTAAAACCGCTTTCTTCCATCTTAAAAATATATCTAAATTACGTCATATGCTCTCAATGAATAATGCAGAACAATTAGTTCATGCGTTTATGACCTCAAGGCTAGATTATTGTAATGCTATTAAGGGTGGTTGCCCTGCACGCTTAATAAACAAACTACAGCTGGTCCAAAACGCAGCAGCTCGAGTTCTTACCAGAACCAGGAAGTATGGCCATATTAGCCCTGTTCTGTCAACACTGCATTGGCTGCCTATTAAACCGTATAAATTTTTAAATATTGCTGATCACTTACAAAGCACTAAATGGTTTAGCTCCGCAGTACTTGAGCGAGCTCTTAACGCATTATAGTCCTTCACGTCTACTGCGATCTCAAATTCTCTGTGTCCCGGACTCGCAAAATTGTAGTTTGTGGTGTCTGTAGAATTGTAATAACCTGACGGCGTCGAATCTCGACGACAAATCACACAAAGACGCATTATTTCAGAAATACCATCTTTCTGAGAATAACTGCTCAATTTTGACATCGCTATAAATTATGTAAGGAGCAGGGAACTACACTAACCTTTTCCACTGGTGGCACTTGCGCTACTAACTTTTTCAGTTACTGGCGCAAAACATGATTTGTTCGCACAAATTATTTATAGTAAGCCGCTCTGGGTAATAATGAACAATAATGGAACTGTATTGCATACAGGTGTGCTTTTTATTTTACTTTCCATCTTTTAAACCACATGCCGCCTTGTTTTCTTTAACATTGGTTGGGATAGATTTACTGCAATAGAAAATACAGTAGACAATAATGTGCTAAATTAATTTCTTTTGGATTTCAACACGCTATGGTTGCCACAGATGGGCAGACTCCTGAACTCTTAAAATAAAATAAATATAATCCATAAAATAATAATAGATTTTCAGCAGCTATTGACTATTCAGTATTAAAGATAATACAAAAATGCATGTCTACTTCACAATTAAGTGAAATATAATAAGCCACAAATAAGGCTATATTATAAGCTACATTGAACTTAGCCTAATTATCAATTCAGATTCCTCACTTGCTCGGTTTGCTTGACGCCGAAATGCAGTGCGGAGTGCTGCTGCGTCACGGGATATGTACCTGTCTATACATTTCGCGTGCTTCATACTGTCATTGTGAAGCTTCAATTTACATGGACACTTATAATCGGATTGACGGCTCAATCGGACTAAAAAAATCTTCATGTAAACGCCTTAATCGATCGGATTGAGCTCGATCCGAATGCATTTTCGATCGGATTGAAAGGGGTGGTTTATTCCTTTTGTAATGCGATCGAGAGAACATGTCAACACTTGATCGGATTGAAAACTGAAACTGAAAGGACTGCGCATGTGCAATGACGTGCGGAACGAGCTGTTCTTAAAGTGTCATATAAATGAGTGTCCCGTCATTCTAAAATTCTCATGTCACTCAGCGCCTGTGAAGTGAAGCAGGACAACGTCCCACTAATTGTTTTGGATTCTCATCCACAGACGACTGGTTTTGGCCGCGGGGAGGGGCATTTTTACTGCGTGATAAATATAAGCAGCACGGCAAAACGGTTCAATGCTCAATGTCTCCAAATCATGACCAGAGACGGATTAATATTACGTCTGCCGTTTAAAACAAATAAAGAGCCAATAGAGGAGAATGGTTATGCGCGAACAGCGGGAAACGTGTGACATATAAACGCGCACATCAACCCGATTTCTTTATAAGTCGCGGGGCTGAAGCCAACTTTATGTGTTGAATGCTCAGAGCACGTTATAAAACGTATTCTTAAAATACACATTTCTGTTTTAATAAATGCTCATAGTAAATCATAGCATATTGCCTAAAACATAAGGTAGGAACAAAAATAATCAGTGATACATTTGCGACCCATTAAAAATTAGGGTCGCAATGGCATTTCAAAAGGTTGCATATGCGACCATTTTGGTCGCAGTGTAGTTCCCTGTGTAAGGAGAGTTGGACGATTCAAACAAAGAACGTCTTTCCTGTTTCATTCTATCCTTTAGCTATAAATAGAATGGACAGTTAACGCCAATATAGTTGCGTACACTTGCGTTTATTGAACAACCACAAACTCGCATGTGTGCTCTAATGTAAACAACGGAAGTTCCCCGGTGTTACACTCAATACAGTCTGTACTGCAACACTAACCATCCCAACATCCTTTCTCTTTTTTTTTTATTTTTATTTTTTAAGTAACTTACAACATTAAGGACAATTTTATCACTTAAGAACTTCATGAACTGTAACTCAGAAAAACATCTGTTCACTATACTTTGTCTTAACTGACTTTGTAATGTCTCCTTAATAACATTAAGTTTACGTGTTGAACTCATACAAAATAAAGTGTCTAGTGTCATCTTTACTGTTCAGCTTTTCTTTTCCTCTTCTTCATCTCCCAAGGGAACTGGAGGTAAGTATTACTAGTTACTGAACATAGTCTTTAAGGTAGGAAGGTCTGATAACTTTTCTTCCAGACTTTGTGATAGAAGTGACAGGAGTGTCTTTGCTTGCGTTTAAGTCCGCCACACTGTCTCTCTGTACTTCTGCAGGCTGTCTGGTCTTGGTTTGTTCCATTACTATGGCCTTGTCCTTCCTGAGGTGTCTGCGGTTCCTCCTCAGAATGTTCCCTGAGTGGACGTCATAAGATCTGTAGTCCACCGGTTTCACAACAGTTGCTTTTCTCCATGTTTTGTTAGGTTCTCCTGGCTGGACATGAACTCTGTCTCCTTCTTTTAGAGGATCTAAGTCCTTCGCATGTCTGTTATAGTATACAGCCTGACGGTTTTTGTTTTCAATCTGCCCTTGTCGTGAATGAATTACCTTTGGTTGTAGCAGGTTGTCATGCATGGGCATCAGAGTTCTAGTTCTCCTACTGAACAGCCGCTGCGCTGGGCTTGCTTTGATCCATTGTGATGGTGTGTTTCTCTGATCGAGCATGGCGAGGTATGGATCCTTGCCATCAGCTTTTGCCTTTTTCAACAGTCGTTTCGCAGACTTTACGGCTGATTCAGCCATCCCATTGCTCTGTGGGTATGCCGGTGAAGACATTTTGTGTTTGAATTCCCACTGTCTACTGAACCTTTTGAAATCTTCTGATGTGTATTGTGGGCCGTTATCAGAGATAACGACATCTGGTATACCGTGTCTTGCGAAATGGGCTTTCAGCTTATGGATGACAGTGGTGGATAGTGTGTCGAGTAAATAGTCAAGCTCCCAGAAATTAGAGAGGTAGTCAACAGTGATCAGGTAGTTTCTGCTGTCTACAGTGAATATATCTGTCCCCACCTTAGACCATGGGCTACTGGGTAGTTCGTGAGACTGCAGAGTCTCCTTCTGCTGTTTCACATCCATAGACCTGCAGACGTCACATTTTTCTATGAATGTCTTTATCTGTTCATTCATCCCCGGCCAATAAACACATTCTCTTGCCCTTCTTAGACATCCCTCTATGCCCAAATGTGAAGAGTGAATGCGCCGAACAATTTCACCTCTGAGTGCGTCAGGGATTACAACTCTCTCCCCCCTGAAGACAATTCCACCCTGGGCACTCAGTTCCTCTTGAAAGGAGTGATATTGCACAATGTCGCTGGGCAGGTCCTTCTTGTTCATTGGCCATCCTTCTCGGATTAATTTAATCAGCGACTGCAATTTCCTGTCTTTGCTTGTTTCCTCTCTGATGGCCTGGAGTCTCTGTTCCGCAATATGTATGTGCTGGACCATGTTTATGCTCTCAATCTCCATTTCTACCGAACCCTCTGATGCATGTTCAGGTAAGTATGCGCGGCTCAGCGTGTCAGCTAGCAACATGCTCTTCCCTGGAATGTACTTGACTTCAATATCATATCTCTGCAGCCTAAGTAACATTCTTTGCAGGCGTTTTGGGGTGTTCAGCAGGGGTTTTCTTACTATGTTTTCCAATGGCTTATGATCGGAATGTACATTAACTTTTCGCCCGTATGTATACTGGTGGAATTTTTCCATACCGAAGACAATGGCCAAACATTCCTTCTCTATTTGGGCATAACCCCTTTCTGTCTGAGTTAATGCCCGGCACCATAAGCGACTGGTGCCCCCTCCTGAAGTAAAGCGGCCCCTAACCCTGTCTCTGATGCGTCGCACTGAAGTGTCAGTGTTTCATCTGGGTTATAATATTTGAGAATCGGAGCTTTGGTGATGGCGTCCTTGAGCCCTGTGAATGCTTGCTCTTGCACATCTGACCATTCCCAGATACTGTCTTTATGGGTTAACTGCCTCAGTATCTCACAGCCATCCGACAGGTGATCACAGAATTTCGAGAGATAGTTTACCATGCCCAGGAGCCTTTGGACACCTTTAACATCTGTTGGACGTAGCATGTCTCTAACCGCTCGTGCCTTTTCAGGGTCGACTCTTAGCCCGTCAGCGGTAAGTAAATGTCCGATGTAGGGAACCTCGCTCTTTCTCAGTTGAAACTTTTCTGCGTTCAGTTTGATGTTTTTTTCTCTACATCTGTTTAGCAATGCACTCAGTTTGGTGTCGTGGTCCTGGTTTGCTCTTTCTAATGTCTCACCCTCTCCTGTGATGAGAATGAGAACCCTTCCAGAGCTTGGCTGAGCTTCCTCTGAAACACCTCTGGTGCTGGGCTGATGCCCATTGGCATCCTCAGCCATCTGTATCTGCCATACGGTGTGGCAAATGTGGTCATGTAACTTGATTTCTCATCCAAGTTCACATGCCAAAATCCATTCCTTACGTCACACACAGTGAAAACTTTTGCCCTTGACAAGTCTGGCAGTATGTCGTCTATTGTCGGCAATGGAAAGTGACATCTTTTCAGAGCTCTGTTGAGTGGTCTTGGATCTATGCATATCCTGAGGTTTCCTGATGGCTTCTTGACAATGACAAGACTGCTAATCCACTCTGTGCTGCAGTCCACTGGTGTGATGATTCCTCTTCGTTGAAGATCACTCAGCTCTGCTTTGAGTGGTGCCATCATCGCAACAGGGACCCTTCTCTTTGGCAGTTTTACTGGTGTTACTGTAGGGTCTGATTCTATCTTGTACACGCCCTCCAGACATCCATCTCCCTGGAACACATCAGCATAGTCTTTTTTGATCTTGTCCATGCTCCACATTTCATCTTTCGTCTCCTCAGTGACGATGCTATCCACAGCCATGATGTTTTCATACAGGACTTTCACCAGATTCATGGCTTGTACTGCCCTGCTACCCAGTAGCGGCACTGCAGACCCCTCATCTACGACCATGAACTCTAACCGGTACAGTTTCTTGTTTCTTGGATTCCTCAATTTAGCTATACATTTCCCCAATGGCTGCAGTGTGCTTTTATTGTACATCACCAGCACTTGCTCCGTCTTTTCAATTTGTGTGGATGGGTTTAACAGGTTGACAGGTATTATATTACAGCTGGCTCCACAATCTAACTGAAACTTCACCTGTTTTTCCCCCAGGAGCATGGCAGCAAACAGTTTTGAGGGTGGCCGCTGTTTCTCCTTCGTCACTGCGTTCACCGTCTCTACTGTTACACACAATATGTCCTCATAACTTCCATCATCTGACTCCGTAATGTTATGCACTGTCTTTCCTGTCTGTATTTTAGTTCTGCACATTGTGGCAAAATGATTATCTTTTCCACAGATTCTGCACTGTTTACCATATGCAGGACATTTTTGTTTGTTTCTTTCGTGCATTTTCCCACAAAATTTGCAGTTTACAGTGCTCTTACTTGTCTCTTGTTTCCGCACGGACTGTTTTACCGCGTGCACTTCCTCTGTTACTCGTCCTTCAATCGTTCTGTTGTTTTCCCGCGACAACTCTGTTGCTCTGCAGATTTGCAAACATTTTTCCAAAGTCAAATCTTGCTCCCGCAGAAGTCTCTCTCTCAAAACAGAACTGTATATGCCGCAAACAATTCTATCGCGGATCAGAGTCTCTTTGATCTGGCCGAAATTACACGTACTAGCAAGCATTCTTAAGTCCGTTACGTATCTGTCAATGTTCTCATCAGAGGCTTGATTCCTGACAAAAAAACGGTACCTTTCCACGGTTTCATTCACTTTTGGATTGCAATGGTCATCCAAGGCACGTATTAAGCTGCTTACTGTCCGATCCGGAGACGAGGCGGGAACCAGGGTCTCGCATATTTCTCTTACCGTCTCCCCAATGAGATAGCTGAACACTTTTAGCTTCACGGCTTCTCCAGCGTCCGCCAAAGTGAGATCCATATACAGCATGAACTCTTCTTTCCACATTTTCCATGATTTCGCCAGATTAGCTGAGTCCAGGCAAAGGGGTGGTGGTGGTCTCAGCCCCAAGGAATTCTCCATCCTCGCTGCGCCTGACCTCTCCGCTCTCTCGACCATACTTTGTCAACCGGCGTCTCTTGTTATGCTAAATCTCCGTGCTTTTACTCTTTACAAAGCACCGCTGCCACCATGTTTCATTCTATCCTTTAGCTATAAATAGAATGGACAGTTAACGCCAATATAGTTGCGTACACTTGCGTTTATTGAACAACCACAAACTCGCATGTGTGCTCTAATGTAAACAACGGAAGTTCCCCGGTGTTACACTCAATACAGTCTGTACTGCAACACTAACCATCCCAACATTTCCCACCTCCGTTTCTGACCAACGATTGGCCCAGCCACGAAAAAAAGGTGTGACCCAGCTGGCCCTTAAAGCCAATACCCATCACTGCGTAAGAGACACTCAGAGTCAAATTATAAAAAGAGAAGTATTTATTCTTGCAAGAATAGGTTCAGTCTAATACACAGAAGTTGCTCTGTGCAGAAGAGTGTAACGAATGGGCCAGAATCATGATTCTATTTCTCTTTGCAAAAATCCACATTCCTTCGTGCTGCCACCCTCTGAACTCAGATATGTAAATCAAGACTCGCAATAACCTAAATTAGGGGTGCACCGAAATTTCGTTTGCCGAAAATTTCGGCCGAAAATGGCATTATCGGTTTCGGGCCGAAATAAAAAAGCCAGCCGAAAATGTCAACCGAAAATGAATGTCAACCGCACCCCTCCCATCCGCACGGATTGGGGGAGCACAGCGCAACGGGACTATCTGCGCATACACACACACACATACCAAGACACACACACACAAAGAGCCGAAATGCTCATTGTTACGACCTGTGTTAGTTTGTTTTCTATTGCTCTGTTTCTTTTCTCCTTGTTTTCTCTAATTTCAAACAGGTGACTCCAATCATTCCGATCATGGGTTGTAAGCAGCCATTGGTCGCCCAGTCGGGGCGGGGTCCTCAAAAGAACGCTGCTGACACTCATCGAGGAGCTCATTCTTGGTCCGGTCGCACGTGGGTTGAGAGCTCCGGAATCCCTCCTCCGGCCGATGATCAAATTTTGTCTTAGTGATTTCTTTCTTTTGTTAGTTTAAGTGAACGGGCATTTTGGGAAAACCTCTAACCGTTCTCTATATGTCTTAACCATGACAACAGTGTGGAGCGGTAGGGGTGTCCTGCCTTGTTTATTTTGAAATTGTTTGATCTCTGTTTTTGGGCAGGGAGTTAGGTAAGATAAATGTATTTTTTCTTTGTTATTGGATCAGGTTATTTATTGTCCCTTCTTTTTCTTTCTATAGTTGTTTTGTTTGTTATTTTGGCCTTTTGGACACCCTGAAGATTTGCTCTTTATTTCACTTGTTATACTTTAATAAATCTATTACTTTTCTTCAATTTCGTGCATTCGTTTTTTTGATTATCGACCGGAGTGATGCGTGCTGGGATTCCTTCTTCCACAACCCAACAATTATTTATTATGCCTCGTTAGTAGGGATGGGAACCGAGAACCGATTCTTCTTCAGAACCGGTGCCCAGTGAATCGATTCCTTGGAACCGTTAGCATGCCTGCGTATCGATTCCGCGTATCGGTTCCGCTCGTTGCAAATGTGTCATCACGTCACACACGCGCTGCGTTGTTTTGATTCAGAACGCGGCAAACATGGCAGAGGGAGAAGTTCGACGCAGAAGTATAATGAGGCATTTAACGGGATGCCATGTTGCTTTCCGACCAGCCATCGCGTGCCGTCTCACACACATTACTTCACTCGCACACATACGCACTCACACACACAAACGCACACGTTCACTCACACACACGCGCGCGCACATATACACTCACTCACTAGCACTCACACGCTATCTCGCGCTCACGCACACAGTCTCGCTCACTCATAAGCGCACATACACACTCTCTCCGCGCTCACCACACGCACTCTCTCGCGCTCGCTCACTCACACACTATCTCGCGCTCACTCACACACACACACGCCGCGCGCACACACTCTCGCTCACTCACTAGCGCACACACTCTCGCTCACCTCACTCACTAGGCCACACACGTTTTGTTTCAGGTTGAATACTGTTAATATTCCAAAAGGCACAAGATCTTCCTTGACTGTTTTCAGTCTGTGTTTTTCGTTTTTTATGGCACATAAATGGCAGGTTTTTTTTGTTTTTGTTTTTGTCTGGACCAATGAACGCGAAGGCACTAAGGCACTCTTCTTGATAATCTTCAAGGCACACACTAGCGTGCCATGGCATAGGCCTACTGGTTGAGAAACACTGCGGCTATAGGTCCCTGGACTTTCCTTTGAGAAGTAGCTCACCTATTTTTAGGTTTGTTCTGAGGTTGCTACACATAATTTGTGTACATGTGCTCTGTGCTGTGTCTTCTGATCAGATATTAAAGCGAGTTAATACAAACAAACAAATTTGTTCTTATTCCCTCACCCAATGAGAATCGATAAGAGAATCGATAAGGAATCGGATCGATAAGCAATATCGATAATGGAATCGGAATCGTTAAATCCTTATCAATTCCCATCCCTACTCGTTAGTGTTTTATTTTCCCTAGACGCGGGGCGTAATAATTGGGGGCTCGTCCGTCCAATTCTATTTGTTTGATTTGGAAATTTGCCCATTCCAAATTGAGACGTTTCGACTTTGCTGGTGAGTACCTTTTTTATCTTTTGATTGGCAGTTTTTTCATGTGTATTGGGGAAGTGTTAGGTTGATAAATGGAATTTAGTATTGAGGCGTTTAGACAGGCTCCTTCAGGTGACGTTTTGGAGTCCTGTCGGAAGATTGATTTATACCAAATCGCTGACTTCTATGGTATTGCGATTATTAAAACTGATAGAAAGAGGGAACTGCGAGACTTAATTCAGGCTGCTTTAATTAAGCAGGGTATTTTGCAGGCTAGTGCTAATGTTGAGGGAACTGATGATGTTGTTGGTGCGAGTTCAGATCCCGTGTTGCGCTCACTTAGTGGTGTAAGCTCGGAGGATTTAAAACTAGCTATTCAGTTAAAGCAATTAGATCTCGAGATAAAGCGTCAGGAACACACTACTCAATTGTTACGCTTTAGGCAGTGCGAACTAGAAACGCAGGCTGATGATCGTCGTTCCAGTTCAGCTCATTTTGATGTACCCTCTACTAGTGTTGACTTTCATTCACCCTCTGTGCCTTTGTCTGTGGCTCCTGGTCAGTCTGCTGATTTTGATGTTAGTCGTCATCTAACCCTAGTGCCTGCATTTAGAGATAGTGAGGTGGATTCATATTTTGGAGCATTTGAGCGTATAGCTGCTGCTTTACGCTGGCCGAGAGAGGTGTGGTCTCTTTTGATCCAGTGTAAATTAACTGGAAAAGCCCAAGAAGTTTGTTCCACCTTATCTGTGAGTGACAGTTTGGATTATGATAAACTGAAAAGTGCGGTGCTGAGGGCGTATGAGTTGGTGCCGGAGGCGTATAGGCAGAAGTTTCGTGCACACGGTAAAAATGCCTCTCAGACTTATGTGGAATACGCACGGGAGAAGACTGTGCTTTTTGATAGATGGTGCCACTCCAGCAAAGTCGTTACTTTTGAAAATCTACGTGAATTGATTTTGATTGAAGATTTTAAAGATGCATTGCCAGACAGAATTGTTGTCTATTTGAACGAAAAGAGAGTTTTGACGCTTGCCGAGGCTGCGGTCTGTGCAGATGAGTTTACTCTCACCCATAAAAATGCGTTTGGAATACGTCGTGAATTCTATTCTCCGTCCTCAGAGAAAACTGCTAGAATCTCGAAAGTAGGGTTACCTAAGCCAGTAACACCAATTGAAGCCCGTGAATGTTTTTACTGCCACGGACTGGGTCATTTGATTGCGAATTGTCCCTCACTGAAAAATAAAAGTAAAGGGAAGTCAGCTAAAAGTGTTGGTTTTGTTAAGAAAATTGGCAGTCCATTTAGTTCGAATATTGATGCCGCGTATGATCCTTTTGTGTGTCAGGGGATGATTTCTCTTAATGGATCTGAGCGAGACTTGGTTCCTGTAACCATGTTGCGGGATACAGGGGCAAATCAGTCGTTTGTGTTGGCTAGTATGTTGCCATTTTCTGAGAAAAGTTATTGTGGATCTGATGTTCTCATTCAAGGAATTGAGTTGGGTGTGTTGAAAGTACCGTTACATAATGTGTACATTCGATCCGGGTTAGTAACAGGCTGCGTAAAACTGGCGGTGCGACACAAGTTACCTGTGAATGGCGTGGCTTTAATTCTAGGTAACGATCTCGCGGGAGGGAAAGTGCTCCCATTTCCCGAAGTCATTGAAAACCCAGTGTATGATTCTGTTACTTCCGGTGAGTTGGCATCAGAGTTTCCTTCAGTGTTTGCTGCATGTGTAGTTACGCGGGCTCAAGCGCGCAAGTTTGGTGATTCGATTGACATCTCGGATACCTTTTTGGCAGTTGAGGACCAAGCTAAAGGTAAAATTCGCATGGTACAGCCTGAGCTGTCTGATCCGGTGTTGCTGTCCGCGACTAGTGGTGCTGAACTAGAATCAGTTGATATGTCGTTGCCCATTAATAAAGACGTGATTTCTGCTGAACAGGAAAAAGACACATCTCTATTGCGTTGCAGGAAGGCAGCGTTTACTTTAAACGAGATTGAAAATGAATCGATAGGTTACTTTTGGGACAACAAGGTGTTAAATAGAAAGTGGACTCCAGCAGGGTCTGATGGTTTAGGTTGGGATACTGTTTTTCAACTGGTTGTGCCTAAGTGTTTTCGAAAACAAGTTCTGAGTGTGGCCCATGATAATGTAGCAGGACATCTGGGCATTACTAAAACATATCATCGCATTTTGCGCTGTTTTTTCTGGCCTGGCATTAAATCTGACGTGGCGCAGTATTGTCGCTCGTGCCATGTGTGTCAGGTCGTAGGAAAACCTAACCAGATTATACATCCTGCACCACTCAAACCTATCCCTGTTATGGGAGAGCCGTTTGCTCGGGTAATATTGGACTGTGTTGGACCGTTACCGCGAACAAAGTCGGGACATATTTATCTGCTTACGCTTATGTGCGCGACAACTCGCTATCCGGAGGCAGTACCGTTGCGTTCATTAAAAGCGAAGGCTGTGGTGAAAGCCCTAATTATGTTCTTCTCTACCTTCGGCTTTCCTCAGGTGATCCAAACGGATCAGGGAACTAATTTTATGTCACGACTATTTAAACAGGTACTGTCCCAACTGAAAATTAAGCAAATTACATCTAGTGCTTATCATCCAGAGTCTCAAGGTGCTCTCGAAAGGTTCCACCAAACTTTGAAGTCCATGCTGGGTAAATATTGTGCTGAGTCGGGGAAAGACTGGGATGAGGGGTTGCCTTTTCTTATGTTTGCTGTCCGTGAGAGTGTTCAGGAGTCACTAGGGTTTAGCCCAGCAGAATTGGTTTTTGGACACACTGTAAGGGGCCCACTCAAAATGTTGAGAGAGAACTGGCTGACTGAGAAAAAAGCGGATTGTAATCTACTAGAATATGTCAGTTCTTTTAGAGAGCGTTTGCATAATGCTTGTAAATTGGCTCAGACCACACTGGAAAGTACCCAGGTGAAAATGAAAAAGCGTTTTGACAAGAATGCTGTTTCGCGTTCGTTCTCTGAGGGGGATAAGGTCTTGGTTTTATTGCCAATACAGGGTGCTGCATTACAGGCTAAATTCTCTGGTCCATATGTCATCGATAAGAAGCTAAATGAAACGAATTATGTTGTTCGGACTCCTGATCGTCAAAGAAAAACTCGTGTGTGTCATGTAAACATGCTGAAGCTGTATGTGAGTCGTGGGGAAGATATGGAGTTAAAAAGCTCTGTTATCACTCCAGTAGCTTCGATCGTGGTTGCTTCTGACATTGATGCTGATGAAGATGGGCTGAATCTGCAGAGTACCCTGGTGTTGGGTGGCAGATTGAATAATTCCCAGATTTTGGAGGATCTTAACACTCATCCACGGACTATTCTCACTGAAAACTACCTTTAAATGTATTAAATGTATCTCTTTTTGTGTTTAAATGTATGTACATGTCATATTATAAGTAGCTGTGAGAACCAAACTCTATATGCCCATAATTACAAACAATCCGATATCTCTGTGTTCCGGACTCGCAAAATTGTAGTTTGTGGTGTCTGTAGAATTGTAAAAACCCGATGGCGTCGAATCTCGACGACAAATCACAAAAAGACGCATTATTTCAGAAATACCATCTTCCTGAGAATAAATGCTCAATTTTGACACCGCTATAAATCATGTTAGGAGGGTTGGACGATTCGAACAAAGAACCTCTTTCCCGCCTCCGTTTCGAAACACCGATTGGCCCAGACACGAAAGATAGGTGTGACCCAGTCGCCTTTAAAGACAAGCCTCCCCATTATTCTTGGCGCTCCGCCAAAGAAAGAATCTACCGTATTTTTCGGACTATAAGTCGCTCCAGAGTATAAGTCGCATCAGTCAAAAAATGTGCCATGAAGAGGAAAAAAACATATATAAGTCGCACCGGACCATAAGTCGCATTTATTTAGAAATTTATTTCACAAAATCCAAGACCAAGAAAATACATTTAATCTGGAAAGGCAAGTTATTCAGCTCCACAACAGCACACAGAACAACAGCTGAATAGTGTCCGGCATGTTAACGTAATAGGGTTTCCCGCAGCACTTTGGAACTAACACACGCCTGCCGCCTTAGATACGTCGTCAACAAAAAGTATATGAGCGATATCCGCCGTGTTACTCTGTCCTGTTTAGAGCTTAGATTCTCCCGAGCCCGATATTTCCCCCCGCTATACTCGGGCCTAGAGGTGATCTAGAGAAGTGCGGCGCGGGACTAGATTTGATGGCCGAGTGCGAGCTGTAGCCTAATGCACTCACTATTTGTGTGCGGGCTGCGGGAGAATAAAACGATTAAATATAAATATATATGAATAAAACATATAAAAACGAATAAATTGTAGAATAAACAAGAAGAACTAAAACAAAATAAAAACGATTTGCAGGCCAGAGTTTCTATTTGTAACTTGTTTGCAGCGTTGAGCGATGTTGCTTTAATAACATAATTTATCAGGAGCATTTATGCTGATGTGTATGGCGACACGTAGGCTAACACAAAGTTAAGTTACACAGAGTTATCCGCTGATAAGGTATATGTGCGATGCAAGCCGCTGCTGCCGCGAGGCTAGAAAGCTCCACTGGCTGTTCTAGAAAGGAGACTGATCAACGCAGCAAAGATATTTAACGGCCAAAGCTAAATAATAAAATATATTTAACGGTTGTATTCCCAGAATTCCGATCGGCGCACAGGGACAAAAATAAATAAATATTTTCACAGAGTAAAGTCTTCTCTACGAAATGCAATGCAAGAGATCTCCGCGTCCTGATTGTATGTCTGTTATATTTGCTTCTTATTTATTAATTCCAGGCAATTGGTTGATGAAACATTGATTAAAATTAAGATACAATTTATACAAAACGAAATTTGATTTAAAGAAAGGCTTTTTTTACAAAACAAATCTTAAAATGGGTCAGAGATTATTTTGACCACTTTATTATGATCCTAGTCATGCTGTTCACTTTTCATATACCGGTAATCAACATAGATTAAATTAAAATAATAAAATAACATTATATTATGTAGGCCTAAACATAAATATGGAATATCATTTATTACTGCCTGATGATAATTTGACTATTTCAAAGTGTGCTCGTTTTTAGTTTAGTTTTTCTGAGGTAACAACATTTAACTCATTTAAGTCTGTCTAGCAAAAAATGTAAACCATAGCGTAGCCTATATTTCGTTTTGCCAGCACTTTATTTAGACATTCCATTTCTGTTCTAAATGTGAACTAATAAATGTAATAAACGTGTTCCTTATGTTTAATTGCCTTAGCCGTGCTCGCTGGTGTTTGCGTGAAATTCTGTTGTTGGGGGGGTGGGGGATTTAAAGCGGTTTATTTCTATATGGGGGAATTTCTTGCTTTTCAACCACGGTAAGAAAAAATCCATACGTCCCAGCCCTAGTAGAAGGTAATGTTTTCTCTTGATTCATCTCAGTCAGTATATGAATTAATTTTGATATATAAGTCGCACCTGACTATAAGTCGCAGGACCAGCAAAACTATGAAAAAAAGTGTGACTTATAGTCAGGAAAATACGGTACTCATCTTCACGAGAAAACTCCGTCAAGGAGCCTCTTCGTTTATTTTCTGAAAACATCGTTTTTATCTTAGGCTTTTCTTTATTTCCGTCTGAGTTCAGTCACCTTTCGGTAAAGTGTTACATTCGTGTGAGCTGCTGAAATTACGCACCACCTGCGTCAGAAAGGAACTCCGGGAAAACTGCAGGACAATCTGAAATCAGCACACACACCTCTGAGAGCCAGATCCAAAAGCAAGTATTTTATCTCACGATTGAAACTGCTGTTTAAAGGTTGTCTAGAATATTCCTGCAAATATTTTAATACATACTTGGGGTCTCTTTGGAAAGTAACTGAATTGAAAATTGTCACTCTCTCTCTCACTCTCACTCTC
>JARPMJ010007952.1:32500-38425 GCA_033366665.1 Phoxinus dragarum
TCTAGTCGTTAAGTGTTTCCAGCATTATTCTGCTATCAGCGGCTCAAACCTCCGTCACTAACTCTAAAATTACGTTTTGGAATTAGCAATGGAGGAATGGGGATTAGATGCGTAAGAATGATAAATAATAAATTAATGATAAAAACTTTACAAACGTCTTGAAATACATCATTTGAATAATGTTTCGAGGTGTGGTAACTGTAGTATAAAAGGAATAATTGACTCCAGGCCGTTGAATTATTAGAAAATAAAGTAAACATTGTGACGCATTACCACCAGGTTGTCAAACACAATATATATATAAATAAATACTTGTTTATGCCATTAAATTGCCATTTAATGGCAATACTTATTTAATGAATGAAGGCCAGTATCACTGATACTAATACAGCTACTTATGTCTTGATTATGTCTCCCACAATTTTAAACATTAATTATATACATGCAACATTACAGTTTGAAAGCTATATATTAAAAAAAAAACATTTATTAGACTTAAAAAAATGTAACAACTTTTAATTTAAGTGAATTTACAACAATCTTCACATAAACCCATAATAAATGTCATAATTACCTGTGGCCATATTACCAGCACCTGTGTCTAACAGGTAGGAAATATACCAAATTTAATAAAGTTATCAAACAGTCTGCACTGTGTAAATTATACATTAAATATAGATTAATCCTTTTTAAAGCTACAAAAGTTATTTTCTTTAGTCAAGAGCAGCGAGTAAAATTTTAGAGGTCGAACCATACGAAAATAAAAATGTATTTCCCAATAAATTAATTATCAATATATTCAATGATATTACAGAATATGGCCCTAAAATGGTTTAGCTCCTGTGTATTTAAGAGATCTTCTATCGCCATATAATCCATCGCGCTCTTTAAGATCGCTAAATTCGAGGCTTCTGGTCGTACCGAGGATAATTAAGTCCACTAAAGGAGGGAGGGCGTTTTCACATCTAGCTCCTAAACTCTGGAATAGCCTTCCTGATATTGTCCGAGGTTCAGACTCGCTCTCCCCAGTTTAAAAACTAGATTAAAGACGCATCTCTTTAGCCAAGCATTCACATGATGCATCTCATAACCTTTTATACTACAATTAAATCAGATCAAATGCATTCATATTATGAACAGCAGCTACGCTAATTATTTCCCATCTGCCTTTTTTTGTTGTTATCTCGGGACGCCTGTCCCGAGATAACTCAAATAGAGTTCGTCAGCTCCAGTTATGTATCCAGCCTCTCATGGAGACTTCAGATGCCCCAACGCCTGTGATGAGACGACTCGACGCCTGTGAAGAGACGACCCAACGCCGGCAATATGTTATGCCCTAAATTTTATGATTAACTAACTGCATTTTGTGTGTATATTTTTGAAATGCATTTTCTGTAAAGCTGCTTTGAAACAATATGTATTGTGAAAAGCGCTATACAAATAAACTTGAATTGAATTGAAGTATATTTGAAAATATATAGAATAATATATTGTGTTAATATATTACAATATATTGAACAAAACATAAGGAATTGTTGCTTTTTCAAGCTAGTTAACAAAAGCACAAGCACACCTGCATGTACTGAAGTATTTAGCCAGGAGACTATCACTGTGCTGAGGAGTGCACAGCTGTTACTTTTAAATATAGTAAATATAGTCTTAATGGTGTTCGGCCAATCATCAACCTCACCACAGCTCTACTCTTCAGCACTATAGTAACCCCAAAAACTCACACATACCAGAAAACCTTTTAAATTCCAAAATAATACAACATTAAACACCAACAGATCTCCCACTATATTAATATTGAGCAAACATCAAATGACACTCTCATTTTAAACATTTGCTCTCCTTTAACAGTCAGAAGCAAAGCATGCTGGAACTAGAAACCTGTTGTAACTCATTCGAAAATGTGTTTGTATATGTGTGAACATACTGTACATTTATATTGGAACATGTATAAATGCAATATATGTACACAATAAAGGAATAGGATAGATAAAATAAAGGATAAACCTGTGTGAATATTACATCTAATGCTATTTTTGTCTTCATTTCTAAATATTTTATATGTATTAATATATAGCCATACATGGTCAATGCATATATTGCCGTATATTGAAAAGTATAAGCTCTAGTTTCACATGTATGGAAATGTATTATGTAATATATCGCATTATATTTTTGCAGTATATTCCCACATATTTTTGTTCCGTAAGTGGATCCACTCCCAAAGTTTTTTTAACTGCTTTAAAATGGCTTTTTTTGTTTACTTTTAGACAGAATAGTTGCAGAAAACGACACATATACAGCAAGACAATATAAATGTCATTTAAAAAAGCAAAAATTCACCTTTCCATCCTTTAAATGTCTGAAAAAGAGCATGCTCTGCAGTTTAGTGAAGCCGATTGCTGTAGCTTATGGGGCAGATTTACTAAACGGCAGATTAGCGTGAGAGTGCAGTTTCGAAACAACGCGATGGGAGTGGAAAGGATTTACCAGCTTACTGGTGGAGAGGAGACAGTGATGAAGCCAATCAGTATATATATATATATATGAGGATGATTAGGAGGCCATGACGGACAGAGGCCAAGGGGCACATTTTGGACAGGATCCCGGGGTTACATTCCTACTCTTTCGAAAGACATCCTGGATTTTTAATGACCACAGAGAGTCAGGACCTCGGTTTAACGTCTCATCCGAAGGACGGATGAGGACAAATTAGCGTCTGGTTTAAGACGTGCTTGTTTTCGGCAGTAAATAATGGTGCAAACACCAGTACATTGACGAGCGCAAACTTTAGTAAATCACCTTGCGTGAATCAGTTAAATACTCCCCTCCTATAGATGTTGCGCCTGAAAGGGAAACTCCTACAAATGCACATGCAATAAGGTCAGCTGCAAAAATAACTGTGTCCACGCCTTTCAGCGCTAATTTCTCACTGTGTGTCTTTAGTACATCCTGACAGTAGTTTTTTACTTTTGTGCTGGCGCAAGCTGTTAGTAAATCTGGACCTATATCTTAGCTTAGCCTATATGTCGTCCTTCATTTTTAATTTGTAGCCTTTGTGATCAAATATTCACTGTCTCTACTCTCCATGGTACATCAGCGCTAGAAGTTCAAACTAATATCAAGTAATTCGTCTCTTCGATGATTGGTTGACATATCAAGGGAGGCTAGCCTCCTCTACCATGTTACTTTTCTCAACACTCCTAATCGCTGAAAGTGAAATACTCGATGGTGATTGGCTGATTCTTTTTTCACCAATGGAGATACACTTAAAGAGGTGAAATCAGAAACAATAAATACACATTCTGAGACATTTTCACCTCAAAATTTTGGGTAGGCTGTGCCTCCCTTGCCTCCCCTGACGAGCCGCCACTGGTTCCCTTTGTTCTTGACACTTTAAGACGAGCCGCTGCGGCACATGATGCGGTTCATTTAAGACTTTATTTAACTCATTTAACCCCCTGGGGTCGGCAATCACGCCGGCGTGATCTGCTCGCTTTTTTTCTTATCAGTGCAAAAGAGATTCAAAATACTTTGTTGGTTTTGATCTTACATTTAAGTGTTTTACATCATTCGATCCAGTTAAGTTTCTATTTTTTTTTGTGTATACTCACAATAAAAACAAAGTGTTGTGTCTTTCGCCAAATAAAGAAAAATAAACATGATGCGAGTTCTGCCTTCTCTCTGTCAGGGAAGTCCATTCTGAAACGCGTCCGAAAATGAACTGTAACTCAGCGAATACTTGTCACTCAGGAACGAGAGATTTGTCTTTATGAAGCTAGAATTCTCTTCTTTTAAATGAAGTCATTTTTATTAAAAAACACATATTCTTAGTTTATGTAATCCGTTTGAAACCAAGGAGAGGTGCAGTTTTTCGTTCTCTCTTCATTATTTTTAATGAGCTGATGCCGCCACGCCCCCCGGCGCTATTCACATGCTAATAGTTGAGGTGATCTATACGCATCGCACACGCCCTCCGATCAATGCCATGATGAAAACACGCAGTTTCTCGTCAGATTCACGGATAGTTCATCGCGTTTTGAGGATGGCACGCTTCTCCGGTAAAGTCGTCCTCCAGATGATTATGGACAGCGAGGAAGAATTCACCTTTTCCTCAGAGAAACGGTTGCATCTCAGACGGAGAACGGCTGCATTTTCAAGAGCGAATTGATCCCACAGAGGATACAAGTTCGAGTAAGTTGTTTAGTGTTTATATAATTCTTTTTCTGATTATATAGAACTCATGTGAATTTTCAGACTATATTTTGCTTAGTTTTGGTTAGCTTTTGACATCTTACAGGAAAGATTGCCTTACAATATCCCTAACATTCGTATATGGTCGTGTTTCAATGTGATATTACTCTCTAAACATATTTGTATTATATTTCAATCCGTTTTGATTAGCTTATGACACTGATTATCATGCTAAAAATACTGACTTTTGCGAATATCTGCTTAGGTGTAAATATGATTTCGTGCAAATATATTTCAGCCTCCGGTAAAATGTGATACTGTCTAAATACTAGACATTATATTTTTATATATAAATGTTCGGTTTTGGTTAGCCTATGACACACGCTAAAATATTGCCACAGATGATTGTGAATGCAGGTGTAAATGTTTGAAATGCTGTAAATGCGTGCGGTCTATATGGCCATCAACAGCTCGCGGTGACACGATCTTTGGCCCATAAATAGATATTTCTCCGTCCTATGGCCCATCAACAGATATAGACTACATGCATTGTGCGTCCATACCCATTAATCGCCCATCTTTGGATAATGTATGCTAACACAGTTGTTTTTATTTTTTTAGGAATGTGTCTGCATCACACTCTCCTGCTCCAGCACAGCAGAGGGACACGCAGGGTGTCGTTCAGTTCTCAATCGAGAATGATGGTAAGTGCACAGACGTAATATTTTACTGATGAAATGTAATTGTGTTTACAATATACATAATATACTCGTCATAATATACAAGTAGGGCCTACCTATTCTTGTGTGAAATTACAAAATCGGTTGTCTTTTTCTTAATCCATGGCCATAGTGATTGATAGCGATAATAATACAGTTTCTTTGATTGTGTTATCAACAGATTTGACAATGAACATGTCCAAGCACCGGTCCCGAAGAGAGCCAAGGCAAACAAGCAACAGGTCCAAGTCCACCCTGTCATGGAAAACCGAGACTGATGTTGACATGGTTGCACAGACTGCGTGATTCCTGCCCGGGAACCTGGACCGCAAGTGACCTCTGTTTACTCACATTCGCCCATGAGTCTGTTTGTAACAGTATACACTACCTTTCTTTCTTTTTTTTAAAGGATGTGTTAAGTTATATTGTTAGGAAAGATTTCTATTTTGAATAAATGCTTTTCTTTTTAATCAGTGAATCCTGAAAAAAATATCACAGGTTATAAAAAAATATTAAGCAGCACAACGGTTTCCAACATTGATAATACCTGATCATGATATTAGAATGATTTCTGAAGGATCATGTGACACTGAAGACTGGAGTAAGGATGCTGAAAATTCAGCTTTGATCAAAGAAATAAATTATATTTTAAAGTATATTAAAATAGAAAATCATTATTTTAAATTGTAATAATATTTCACAATATTACTGTTGTTTCTGTATTTTTTATCAAATAAATGCAGCCATCTTCCAAAAATATTAAAAATATTAAAAATGGTAATGTGTCCAAACGTTTGACTGGTACTATATGTTTATATATGTACGGTAGCACTGTGGTCTTGTGAGGCACAACATTTAGTTCCTCCACATAGAGGAATTACAATAAAAACAGATTAAAAAACAAAACCTTTGAATCTCCTCTCATTCTCAGATTCTCCTCTCTGCCTCACAGCACATTGATGGGGGCATTAGCCATGGATGGGGGAGTGTCTATTGTCTCCCC
>JARPMJ010007953.1:0-38423 GCA_033366665.1 Phoxinus dragarum
CAATGGTTGCTAGGGAGGGGCTAGGATGTGTTGAGGTGATTGGGGATTGGCTGTTTGCTGCCCCGAGTCAAACGAGCCCACCCTCATGTTTCTATGACACTTATATCCTGAGATATCCCTTTGATGTCTTTCAATGGAAGTCTATGGAGCTTGTTGCTAAGGAGCTCTAAATGGTTGCTAGGGCGTGGCTTGAAAGCTTCACAATGATCCTGAGAGACTGATTGGTCGTCTGAGTAAAATGAGCCCGCCCCCTTGTCTCTATGACACTGTGATCCAGAGTTATGTTCAATACAAATGCGGTTTCTATGGTGTAGGACAGCCCATTTCATGGGCTGTCCTACACCATAGTACTTCATTGGGGCAACTTTGGGCCGGTCCTGCCCCCCAGGGGTGCAACTTTTACCCCATTGTGTGGTATGTTGTTACAGAGCCTACCAGCCTCTTCAAATGTGATCCAGAGTTATGTTCAATAGAATATCGCTTACTATGGTGTAGGACAGCCCATTTCAAGGGCTGTCCTACACCATAGTACTTTATTGGGGCAACTTTGGGCCCCTCCTGCCCCCCAGGGGTGCAACTTTTACTATGGGGCAACTTATTCAACGGTTACTATGGGGTTAGGGCTAAGGTTAGGCACTCGGCCGAGTGAGTTTTTATAGAGTATTTAAAATCTCTATTAAACGAGTGCATTATAATGAGTGCACGAGGCCTGTGGCCTCGTGCCTGTAGCTTATGGTTGCTAGGGTGCTGTAACTGGTTGCTATGGTGTGGCTATGAAGATTTTAGGCCATTCTGGGTGGTTGCTAGGCAGTTGCTAGGGTGTTCTGGGTGGTTGCTAAGTGGTTTCTAGGGTGTTCTGGGTGGTTGCTAGGCAGTTGCTAGGGTGTTCTGGGTGGTTGCTTGGGCACCACAGATGGTTACTATGGGGTTAGGGCTAAGGTTAAGCACGAGGCCTGCGGCCTCGTGCCTATGAGTGAGTTTTTATAGAGTATTTAAAATCTCTATTAAACGAGTGCATTATAATGAGTGCACGAGGCCTGCGGCCTCGTGCCTATAGCTTATGGTTGCTAGGGTGCTGTAACTGGTTGCTATGGTGTGGCTATGAAGATTTTAGGCCATTACTTATTGGCTGCTGGATAATATAAATCCTCTGAGGGAGAGAGAGGGGGGAGACATGCAGGGGTGTCAGGCCCTTTGTGTCTGTGTGTGTGAAAAATGACAGTTGGGATTTGAATTTCTGAAAATTCCGCAATGTTAAGTCAATGGGACTTTTTTGGCCGCTTTTTCGTCCGCTGTGCGAACATCGTACACCCGATCGCTTAGAAAAGATATAGCACACCTCTCCTCAATGAGCCGGTCGATATGACACCTCACTCAGGGGTCTGTGACAAACGGTGCGGGGACGAGTTTCGCGCCAAACTTTTGTGTGGAATAATAATAATAAGAAGAAAAATAAGTATGCAAGATAACACTAATGTTGCTTTGCCTATAGGCAAGCACCATTAACTAGAACGTACATTTCCAGAAGAAAATGTGAATGGTGCTTGCAGTGGCAAAACTCACCACTCGGTTGCTAGAGTGTGGTACACGATTGCATACGAGCCAACAACCATGTCTGTACGATGTTCTGCTGCTGAGATATGGCTTATTCATGTTGTTCAGGTGGTTGCTAGGGTGTTCTGGGTGGTTGCTAGGGTGTTGCTAGGCGGTTGCTAGGGTGTTCTGGGTGGTTACTATGGTGTTCTGGGTGGTTGCTAGGGTGTTATGGATGGTTGCTATGGTGTTGCTAGGGAGTTCTTAGGTATTTTGGGTGGTTGCTATGGTGTTGCTAGGGAGTTCTAAGGTATTTTGGGTGGTTGCTAGGGTGTTATGTGAGGTTCCTAGGGTGTTCTAATGTGTTTTGGGTGGTTGCTAGGGTGTTGCTAGGGAGTTCTAAGGTATTTTGAGTGGTTGCTATGGTGTTGCTAGGGAGTTCTGAGGTATTTTGGGTGGTTGTTAGGGTGTTATGGGTGGTTGCTATGGTGTTCTAAGGTGTTTTGGGTGGTTGCTATGGTGTTGCTAGGGAGTTCTAAGGTATTTTGGGTGGTTGCTAGGGGTGTTGCTAGGGAGTTCTAAGGTATTTTGGGTGGTTGCTAGGGTGTTACTAGGTGGTTGGTAGTTTTCACAGATGGTTACTATGGGGTTAGGGCTAAGGTTAGGCACTCGGCCGCAGAGTATTTAAAATCTCTATTAAACGAGTGCATTATAATGAGTGCACGAGGCCTGCGGCCTCGTGCCTATGAGTGAGTTTTTATAAAGTATTTAAAATCTCTATTAAACAAGTGCATTATAATGAGTGCACGAGGCCTGCGGCCTCGTGCCTATAGCCTATGGTTGCTAGGGTGCTGTAACTGGTTGCTATGATGTGGCTATGAAGATTTTAGGCCATTACTTATTGGCTGCTGGATAATATAAATCCTCTGAGGGAGAGGAGAGGGGGAGACATGCAGGGGTGTCAGGCCCTTTGTGTCTGTGTGTGTGAAAAATGACAGTTGGGATTTGAATTTCTGAAAATTCCGCAATGTTAAGTCAATGGGACTTTTTTGGCCGCTTTTTTCGTCCGCTGTGCGAACATCGTACACCCGATTGCTTAGAAAAGATATAGCACACCTCTCCTCAATGGGGCCGGTCGATTTGACACCTCACTCAGGGGTCTGTGACAAACGGTGCGGGGCAAGTTTCGCGCCAAACTTTGTCCAGAATAAAAAGAATAATAATAAGTATGAGCAATAACAATACTGTTGCCTTGCTAAAGCAAGCACCAGTAATAATAAGTTTAAATAGGATTTCAGTAAGTTGGCTTTTCCAAGCCAACTTAATTACACTTTCAATCAGTAATTTAAGCTAAAATCAAGAGGAAAACAATTAGTTACAGACATATCAAGGTAAGACAGTTAACACACAGGGAAGGCCAATGTAAACAGGTGAGTTTTGAGCTTAGATTTGAAAATACACTCAAAAAAATGATTCTTTGATGTTGTTCACTTTGTTTAAACCATTCATTTCGATTTAACACCATTGTATCAGGTTTAATGTTCAAACATTATTGCATCATGTTAAACTGACTTGTAACGGTTACTCTTTGGCTTAACTTGATTTTTTCATTTTAATAGAACAAGTTCCAATCAAGTAACTCAGAAATTAATTTAATCTGATAGTTTACATCTATGCCTGACCACAATATATATATATATATATATATATATATATATATATATATATATATAGCCTATATATATTTTTTTTTTACTTACTCCATGATTTCTAATTTCTTTTAAATAATTGTCTCTGAGAAATTACGTTTGTATAGCATAAGGGCTCATTTTATTATGCCGTTTTCTTTTATAACTAAACTAAAAGCTAATCAAATAAAAACATAAACAATAGTAAATGCATAAATCTAATTTAAATCATTAAGCCACATAAATCATTAAGACTTAACTACTTTTACTCATGGCAAAATATTATCCAGGAGTGTTTCACAAGAAGCAAAAAAAAAAAAAAAAAACGCGCGCATTTTCTCTCAGGCAGTCGTTTGTTTGCCCAAGGCCCCAGGCGCCCATCCCCCACACTGCGCGCTCACATCACTCACGGGTCACAGCAGGACGGCTAACGGTCAAGAAAAATAACAGGTGAGCATTTCGAACTTCTTTATCTCCATTTAAAGCACATTTGAACGTTTTGTGTCTTATTGTCGTACTTCTTTATCTGAAGGTTAACCATCCCAGTAACGCTAATGTACGTAGCAGCTAATGTTAGCTAGCAAAGAAACGGAACCAACGCGCGCGCGCCATTAAGTTAACTTAACTTACATCAAAGACAGTTATTAGCGGCATGTGTTACGTTAAATATGCAGTGTTTTACACCACAGTTTGTCAGTGGGAAATTAAAAAATATTGTGTTTGATTTCTCACAGTTGGACACGATTTTTTATTTTATTTTAAAGCGGAGACGGCTGACGGACGGACCATCTTCTAACGTTAACGTTAACGTTACATCTCTAACCGTCATTCACACCACATAAACAACAGGTAACGTTAACGCAAACCCATCCATTCATACATTACAATGTTTAAACTTTTTGTTAATCGTTTTATGATCTGTTTCGTAAATTTTATCTAGCATATCCATGTGATGCTTGCTTACTAAAGCAGCCGAAGTGGCTCGAGGACCGATTATGATGGCTGTTTTGCTAACATTAGTTAACATTTTAGACTGTTATTTGCTTCTCACGTTTTCTAATTTGAAACCCACACTAACAAGGTTGTTTTCATGCTTTGTAAATAAATATTTTCAGAGTAAAGGCAGTGAGGGATGGTGTGATATCAATGTCAACAAGATGATGCAATACTATGAGCCTAAAACGAAGTAAGTAAAGTTAGAATTCACATAATAATAAAAAAAACTGATTGTTTTTAGTGTTGTATGAGATGTAAATGGTCACATATTATGACCAGTTATTTAAATACATTGTTTGTAACGTTACATCGTTCAGTTTCAGAGATGTCTTGCAGCACAAGTGGCAAAAAAACCTGAAGAAATGCAATATTTTTAGAATTAAATTTAAATCTTTGATCAACTCATACACAGCCCAAACGAAAAATTACGCAAACCTCAACTAACATCAAACCATTTTGTTTCTTGCACCACATGAATAACATCATGACATCCAAGGACTAATGATGTTTTATGTAATGAAGTGTGCCACCATTTTTTATTTAGAACCTATTGGCAAAGTTCAATTTCAACTTAAATTTCAGTCTGTCTATGATTCAGAGTAACTTTGTATTACTTCAGAAGAATACCAGTGAAGTCTTGAATATTCTAGCTATAGTATACTTTCTTAAAATGGATAAAAATATATAATTTGTGTTATATTTCCACTTATCCTGAAGTTTGCCTTGGATTTTGTATAAAGGTGTCAGGTAATTGCTAATGCTAGGTTTGCAGTCGTTGAAAGTTGTCTTATGAATCATAAAAATAAACTCAATAAATGTTGCTTAATTGTGTTACATTACCATTGTTTTGTGTTTTGCCTTCAAGTGCAAAAATGGCATTGATGTCATTAGAACTACGATCCTGACATGTCTACTATCTCAAAGGAAGAGTCAGCTGATGATTTCAAGACACACAAGGTAGGAAACATGTCAGGACTACATTATTTACTTAGGAATATTTTATCCTTTTAGCTGACATTAGCATAAATGCATGACTTGGATAGTGCACCTAAAAATAAAATGAAAATGGTCATGATTTACTCACCCTCATGTTCCAAAACCATAATTTTGTTAATCTTAAGAAAAATAAATAAATAATATATTTCATCATTTTTGTCATATTTTATCCATTAAAAGTCTAGGAAATCTTTATTTTTAAGCTTCAGAAAGTAAGTTAATTTAGTCTTTTATTCACATAATATACATTCAACAATACACACATGTAATGCAAATATTTTAAAGGGAAGCTCAATCGTGCTTGCTTGACACAAACCTCAGTTTGTGCTATCTCAAGCTTCTCAATTAAATGTAATAATCAAGCCTGTGTCTTGTTGGAAGGCTTGTATAAAACTGCTTTATTCATATGGATTAGCTATGTCTTTATGTACTTGAAGCTAAACTGATTGTCTAGACTTTTGATGGATGGTCCCATGGATATATATATATATATATATATATATATATATATATATATATTTGTTAGTACAATTTGTTCCAAAGCTGAACAAGATTCTTGTGTTTGGTATGATGTGATAGTGAGTAAATGATGACAGAATTTTCATTTTGGGGTGAACTATCCTTTTTAAGTGCCACTTTAATTTCTACTTTGTAATAAAGAAACGACTGATGCCAAATTACATTTTATTATTATTTTTTAAGCTCTAGAACATACAACCGATAAACCCCTGACATTTTTTCCCAATAAAATCCTTCTGACAAACATCTCTGGAAGACGTGTTGTGAAAACTACTACAGGGTTTTAAATGGGCACAAACCCTACTGAATAAACACTACTCTGATCCTTCACGCCTTTATTTTAATTTATGAAAATTTAAATGTCTGCCCTCAAAAGGGTTGTTTTTATGATATGTGGTGACATACACTAACACTTTAATTTTTTTTTTTATGCATTTAGAAAAAGGAGTTTGACCGGGTGCAGCAGTGTCGCCATCGGTGAGGAGGAACGTTGTCTTTAAACTCACTGGATGTTTTGATTGAAGATGAGGTGGTGATGTCTACCAAGTCTTGGTCAGTGCACTGCTGCTGTTTTTTGCACTTATTTATGCCCATATTTAGAGTACACTAACTTCTCAGTTTATTCATAAAGTGCTGTTGAATCTATAGGAAACATTTTACTTAAAGGGATAGTTCACTTTGAAATTAAATGTTGGTATGTTTTAGCTTACCTGAAGTGCAATCCAAGATGTAGGTGTCTGTCTTTGCAGTAGTTTCAATTTTGATATTTTTAGGTCAAACTGTTCTTGTCTGTCAGTCATATAATGCAGGTCTATAGGCACTGTATCCAAAAGCATGCAGAGAAAAGTCCAAAATAAAAAATTCCCCATCGTAAGTGCACATTGATGGCCTAAGCTCACGCGAACTCATCCGGGAGTGTTGAGTTTTCACTTATTCCCAATTTGTAAGCCTTCTATCTTGACACATTACTCGCTTCATTGTTCAGGTCAATCAAAGGCATACGTTGAGCCGTACAGCCAATCACACGCGTTTCTGCTGAGTTTGAAAATGCAACGTCCAATCGAAGGCGGTTAGATTAGTTCTGGGGAAGAAATCCGGTGTAAACAGATCACTTGGACGTTGTTGTGTAAAAGAGATAAAAACTATTTAAATACTGTTCGTTTTATCACACAAACCGCTTGTTTCGTGTCTTAGGCCATCAATGTGCACTTACGATGGGGAATTTTTTATTTTGGACTTTTCTCTGCATGCTTTTGGAGACAGTGCCTATATACCTGCATTATATGACTGACAGACAAGAACGGTTTGACCTAAACATATCAAAATTGAAACTACTGCAGAGACAGACACCTACATCTTGGATGCACTTCATGTTTCAGGTAAAACACACCAACATTTAATTTCAAAGTGAACTATCCCTTTAAAATTTTTAAAAACTTCTGTTTCAGTTATTTTATTATTATAATATTATTTTATATTTACACATTTTTACCATTTTAAAATGGAAATTTTAAACAAGCATATTTTCTTGTTTGTGCAGTTTTCACTTATTTGGTGAAAAAGTCTGATAAGATTGTTTTAATGTTATTTTATTTATTTTTACTATAAAGCCCGCTGATTTTGTTTTATGCCTGAGAATGTTTTGTAAAGTAAATGTTGTATTTCAATAAATACTTAAGAATATCCTCCTGGTCTGTCGTAATTGCTTTGTGCAGTGTTCTTTGATAAAAAAAATAAAATAATTCTATTATGTTGGTATTTTATATGACTTTCTTATATGTAGGTGTTTATGGGTGAGTTACCATTGTGGTAAAGTGTCGAGCATGTGCTTCGGTGGAGGACCTAAGAATTCAAGTTGCTTTAAAAGCAACTCCAATGGGTTTGCTAGTGATGCAATCAGTACCATCTTTAGACTGCCAACATTGTATTAAAAGAAAAGCTATATTTAGGTTGATGGTATGTTATTTTAACACTGTCTATTAAATAGACACAAATAAATAATTTTGGGCTGAACATGATTCAAGCATGGACAGTGGTTCCACATGATGGTACCATGTTATCTCAACCCAAATACTTCATGTTGGATGAACTTAAGCGAAGTGAGTAAACTCAATTAAAATTAGACTCGTCTAAATAATTTGATTCAGTCTTGTCCAAATAACCTGATTCAGTCGTGCTCAAATAACTTGATTTAATCATGTTCAAATAACTTGATTCAGTCTTGTCCAAAAAACCTGATTCAGTCGTGTTCAAATAACTTGAACCAATCACGTGGAACCACTGTCCATGATTAAATCATGTTCAACCAAAGAGTCATTTTTTTGAGTGTAGTGATTGATGGGGCATTTCTAATCTCAGGTGGCAGTTGGTTCCACAGCTGAGGGCCAGCAACAGAAAAAGGCTCTGTCACCTTTGCTTAAGCCGGGACCGAGGAACATAAAGGAGACCTTGGCTAGAGGATCTAAGGGACCTGGGGGCTACATGTGGATGAATAATACCAGCTATGTAGCTGGGGGCCAGGGCGTGAAGAGCTTTAAAAACCATCAACAGTATTTTAAATTGTATCCTAGATTGGATTGGAAGCCAGTGCAAGGAGGCTAGAACAGGTGTAATGTGTTCACGTTTTTTTGTATTCGTGAGCAGCCTAGCCGCTGCATTTTGGACCATCTGAAGCCGTGCGATCAGTGTTAGAGGGAGACCAAAGTAAAGAGAGTTACAATAATCTAGGCGGGAGGTTATAAACGCATGGATGACTTTTTCCAGATCATTGTATGACAAGACAGACTTAAGTTTGGAAATTATTCTTAATTGATAAAAGCTAGCCTTTACAACAGATGATATTTGTTTGTGCAGGTTAAGATTGGAGTCTAAAATCACACCCAGGTTGCGTGCATGTGATTTAACATAGGGGGCAAGGGAGCCAAAGTTGACAGGGATCGAGTTTTTTGACTTTGAAGGGCCAAAAACAATAACCTCAGTTTTGTTGTCATTTAACTGAAGGAAATTGTTAGCCATCCAGATTTTAATTTCTTTCAAACAGTCTAGAAGTTGCTGCATGGATTTGTCAGATTTGAGTGGGATGTACAGTTGGGAGTCATCTGCATAGAAATGGAATGAAATATTGAATTTTCGGATGATATTACCTAGAGGGAGCATGTAGAGACAGAAAAGTACTGGACCCAGAATGGATCCCTGAGGGACACCATAAGACACAGGGGCAGAAGATGAAGAATACTGGCCTATAGATACAGAAAAAGATCTTTGGTGGAGGTAAGAGTGAAATAAGTTAAGAGCTATACCCTTAATGCCAACCCATTGTTCGAGACGTTCTAGTAATATACCGTGGTCTACAGTGTCGAATGCAGCACTAAGATCTAACAGGACCAAAATGGCATTATCACCCGAGTCAAGAGTGAGCAACAGGTCATTTGTCACCTTTAACAGGGCTGTCTCAGTACTGTGATGGGCTGTGAACCCAGATTGAAATGGCTCTAGAATCTCTGTTAAGTTAAAGTATGGAAGCAGCTGAGTTAAAACCACCTTCTCCAAAATTTTAGAAATAAATGGCAGTTTAGAGATAGGCCGAAATTTGTATGACATTTAACGTCCAGATTATGTTTCTTTAGCATAGGCTGGACAACCGCATGCTTGAAACATGAAGGAACGGTGCCGGTGGCAAGGCAGGAGTTAAGAATAAATTGAATGGAGGGACCAATAGCAGCAAAAGCATCTTTTAATAATCTGTGAAGGGATAGGATCATGTGGGGGCTGTTGATGGTTTCATATGCTTTACAATGTCCCACAGTTCAGTGTGGGAAACTGCTTGAAATTGGTCAAAAGTTGCTGTAGTAATGGGGACATGTAATGGTGCTTCAGATACAACAGGAATAAACTGTGTTCTGATGTGGTGAATTTTCTCAGTGAAAAACTTCAAGAATTCTTCACAGGTATTGGTGGATGCCTCAACCTCTGAGGAGACTTCAGGGTTAAGAATTGAATTTATGGTATTAAATAAAATTCTAGGGCGATGGGAATGTTTGCTTATAATGTCAGAGAAGTACTTAGTCCTGGCTTTTTTAGCTGCATCTTGGAAATTAACCATGGAATTTCTGAATATTTCTAGAGAGACTGAGAGGTGATCCTTTTTCCACTTACGCTCAGCTCTTCGACAAACCTGCCTGAGATGACGGGTGGAATCATCAAGCCACTGTTGAGATTTAAAATTAGGGGCGTCTGAATTTAAGAGGTGCCACAGTTTCAAGTATAGCTGAGCAAGATGTGTTAAAGGAGGATATTAGCTCATCAGGGCTCAAGAGGTGATCATGGTTGGTAATAGAGGCAGTGATATAATTTCCCAGGAAACGTTCAGAAAACTTATTTGCAGTAAAAGGGTTAATATGACGAGAGTAGTGACCGGAAGTTCTGGCTGTATACAGTGGGTTAAATAATTTAACATTAAACAAAATAGGCACATGGTCAGAGAGAAATGCCTTCTCAATGCTTATGTTATCAATGGAAAACCCATGGGATAAAATCAAATCAAGTGTGTGCCCATGCACATGGGTCGCCTGATTTATGTGCTGAAGGAGGCCAAATGACTCCATTACATGGCAGAACTCACTAACCAAGGGTTTACCTGGGCAACATACATGAATGTTAAAATCACCCAAAATCAACAAACGGTCATACGAAGATGCATAATGTGACAGAAAATCTGAGAATTCTTTTATGAAATTATTATTTGGTTTGGGGGGGCCTGTAAACAAGTGCGCATATCAATGGTGAGGCAGCAGATTCAATTTTTACGCATTGTACTTCAAAGGAGGAAAAGCTCCCAGCAGAAAGTGTTTGTACCTTAATTCGATTTTTAAAAATCAAAGCCACTCCACCTCCTCTTCCTGAACTCCTCGGAGTGCTTATGAATGAACAGTTTGTGGGGCAAAGTTCACCAAAGACAGATGACTCACCGGCGCCGGAACCAATCCATGTCTCCGTTAAAAACAACATGTCCAGGTCTCGCTGAATAAAAAAGTCGTTTAAAATAAAGGTTTTGTTTGACACAGACCTGCAGTTCAGTAGCGCCACCTTAGCAGCAAGGTAATCCAAATGCTGTGGAAGTTGAGAGCGTTGTAATGGGCGAATGTTCCGGAAGTTCACCCCGCCGCTTCGGACGCGCAGTCTTGGTGGAGCTGCAGGGCAATCAGGCGTCATTGACTGAGCTGGAAAAATGGAGAGATGACAGGAATATCTCAAGTCCCATGATCGACGAGCCAGGGTAAAGGCCTCCGCTTCTTGCAAAGGGGATGTAGGGCCGGCGAAGTGATGGTTGCGTACGGGAGACGTTCACAAATCCCCTGATCCGCACTCGAATACCGCCGCGATTTCCTCGCTTCCTGCGCCGCTTCTTGCGATGACAAATGCAGCAGGAGAGCTGGCGAACGCAGTCCGCGGGAGAGTTAATGAACGTCGGATGGCATCTGTAGTAAGGGCCGAGACGCCCAACGGACTGTAGCTCTAAAGAATGTTGGATGTGTAACAGAATAGATCGATCATAAGTCCTTAGGGCATCGGCGTAATGCCAGAGCGACAACAGGAGGAACACAAACAGACACAATAACATACGGGCAGGTAGGAGCCGACGGCAAGCCGACCAAAACACAGGCGCCATCTCTCTCACCTCCACCTAGTGATGTGAGAAATGCACCAAAGCGACTGAGAAAAACTGTAATATTTTTTTTGGTTAGGTCCAGATTTGCAGTTGGTGGATGTAAAAAAAAAAAAAAGATAGATAGATAGATAGATAGATAGATAGATAGATAGATAGATAGATAGATAGATAGATAGATAGATATACCGACAGATAGATAGATAGATAGATAGATAGATAGATAGATAGATAGATAGATAGATAGATAGATAGATAGATAGATAGATAGATAGACAGATAGATAGACAACAGATTGGTGACTTTTTGTTATTTTTGATTTATTCATTTTACTTGCAAAATAACTAATTAAATTGTATAAAAAATACCTATGCATATTTACATTTGAGTTGAAATATATTTTTTTAAGATATCATTTCATTCTGTTCATTAAAACCAGTAGTGGCATTGCACAAAGCGAGCCGAGGACGTTGTCATGTCATCAGTGAGGGTTAGTGATGGCCTGGGTGCTTTAGAAACGGTTTCTGAAGCTTTGAAACGTTTGACGAACAATTGATTCGGAGCTCTTGATCAAACTCCCAAAGTCACGTGATTTCGGGGAAACCAGGCTTCCTTGCGTCATTACTGTTTCGAACATTTCACCGCCAGGGGCGATCTCTGTCAACCCATGAACAATGAGTTTTTGGTTTTTACTTGATCTCGGATGAATTTCGAAACAGTGATTCATACATTGGTTCAATTGATTCAAAGTTTCCAAAAGCTTCGTTTTAACCGGAAGCAGCAACATTTATGATTCCCGGGCTGCGTTACCTTTTTGACACGCACTTGCGAACTTCCCTAAGCACTTCTCCACGGGGGAATCCCTGTCGCCATTTTGATGTGCGTTCCAATTCGTGAAGTGGACAAGGGAAGTTTATATGGACAGACCCTCGTTCCCTCGATTTTGACCGAGGGAGCGAGTACACTTGAAGTGCAGTACAATTGTGACGTCACCACAGATCTCGTCTAATCACCACAACAAACAACTCTATGATATATTAATTATATATTTTTTTATTTAAAACATATATACATTTGAATGCTGCATTAAACAAATTCTTAAAGGGTAAAATACATTTAAATAATACACGGCATGATTCTCTAAGTGATCAAGGGCTTGAGCAGAAGTACGTAGGAGGGCGGAGCTTAGGGCTTAGGACGCCGTCATTGCAGTTTCCGTCAGGGGGGGGGGAGTTAGCGAAGGGCAGAACAATTTTGGACTGGAACGCAGCCCCGATTTAGCCGCCCGGTTCGTTTCGTTTTGTCATGTTTGTAAGGTATGTACACATTTCTACTGTAGCTAAATATAACAGACAGGTTTTTAATTTTCTTATACAGCTTGGTTGGTGTACATTTTCGATATTTAATTTTAGAGACATGTAAAAAATGAAGGTTCACATCATGTTACAATAGCCTACACAAAACAAGAGTCCACGAAAAGTTTTGTAAATGTTAACGTGACTTCCGCATGTGATAGGTCAGTGTAGTCTATAACTTTTGTTTTATAAGCTTGTTCTGTGGAATAAAATCAACGTGTAAGCTGGACGTAAGTAAATCTTAGACGTCTGGGTGGCTGTGGTTAGGTTTTAATGCTGTAGCAAATTAATTGCATGTTAAAATTAGCAGAAGTACAGATGAATAGCATCACGAGGAACTGTTTAGTCATGG
This sequence comes from Phoxinus dragarum, assembly GCA_033366665.1. Classification (NCBI taxonomy): domain Eukaryota; kingdom Metazoa; phylum Chordata; class Actinopteri; order Cypriniformes; family Leuciscidae; genus Phoxinus; species Phoxinus dragarum. Next base: position 13,105 of record JARPMJ010007953.1, read on the forward strand.
CTAAAACTGGCCATGTCAACACAGTCTCTTAAAGAGACAGTTCACCCGAAAAGTTTCTTTCCTCTGCTAAAGTCAAAGAAGATATTTTGAAGAATGCTGGTAACCAAACGGCTTCTGGGGCCGGTTGCACCAGCTGTGCGTAACTTAGCCTAGTTTTGACGTAAATGGACACTCCGTTTCGACTTACGCACTTATAAATATTTTTGTATTGCACCTAAACTTAGTTGAAGGGTAACTCTACGTATAAACTAAATATTTACGGAAGCATCCGATCAGGAGTAGGGTCATTCTACGGAAATGTCAATTTTTCTGTCCCTAGCCTTTACAGAAATATTACACTTAAAAAACACTTTAGAATTACAATTTCTTTACATTTTAAAATAAAATAATGTTATTTGAACAATTACACCTTCTTGAGCCACCAAGTGAGAATATTAATTTTTTATTAATTATATAGAATTCCAAGCACCACAGAAGTGCTCGTCCCCACAGTCATGTACAGAGGGAAAATGCTTTATTTTGAGATCAATAACAGGTTTTTACACCATTTAAAATACAATAACATAACTATCTAATATATTATGTAAATTGATGAAATAAAAATCACACTGATGACATCACTTGACTTCCTTCTTCCAATTTCCTGAATAACTATGAAGACAGGCCTATAACAATAGGCCTTTCTTTTAGTTTAGTAAATCCATTGGCTCTTTTCAATTATCAGAAATTTTCTCATTTATCTCATGATTTCTTATGAAGCTTTTAGTTGAAGCCACTGGTGTGACCTACTTTATTGTTAAATGGGAGTCACTGGTGTTACCCATAAGAAAGGTGACACCAGTGACAGTAACACCAGTGACAATTTTCCTGAAAATTTAATTTAAATAAAATTTTCATGAAAATTGTCACTGGTGTTGCTGTCACTGGTGTCACCTTTCTTATGGGTAACACCAGTGACTCCCATTTATACACGTTATTCAAAGCTATTCATTTAGATTGTGTGCCAAATATAACAATTTAGTCTCATCTACTTAATTAAAGTTGAAGAATAATGATATTTGGTCTTATGCATGTCATTGGTGATTTGTTGTGTCACTGGTGTTACTGTCTTTTTTTTGTCACATTAAATACAATGGCCCTCATTTATCAATCTTGCGTCGAAACGGGCGTATATGTTGGCGTAAGATTATGCTTACACTCCTCTCACCGCCTGATTTACGAAGCTGTGCGTACCTTTGAAATTCAGGTGTACGCAATACCTGCCTCTTAATAAATGCCGCGGCTGAAAACGATCGTCATTAGATTAACACACCCCTATATATTCACGTCTCCCGCCTCCCCCACGCCCTCATTTTACGCCATGGACACACGGAAGACGGCAATGTCATGAATCAGACCTCTGTGGCTCTCTCTGATGGCCACCGGAGGGCACCCTCACCTGAGTATTGACTTTCCCGGACTACATTTCCCATGCACCCCACATAGAGACTAATCACCTGCACAGGTGTTTTCCATGATCTGCTCTACTTAAGCAGCACTCACACTCAGACTCATTGCAAAGTCTTGTTTTGCCTCGGTCATACCAGACCTTCCAGCAGAATATCAAGCTCTCTCTGAGGCGTTCAGCAAATCAAGGGCCTCTCAACTGCCACCACATCGAACCAGTGATTGCGCCATCGATTTGCTTCCTGGAGCTATGCCGACGAGAGGCAGAGTATTTCCCCTTTCACAACCTGAATCTGAAGCAATGAAAGCATACATTGAGGAGGAGCTGGCCAAGGGCTTCATTAGGACCCTCCACCTCTCCTGCATCAGCCGGGTTCTTCTTTGTCAAGAAGAAGGACGGGGGTCTACGACCATGCATTGATTACCGAAGTCTCAACGATATCACAGTTAAATTCCGTTACCCACTGCCTCTGGTTCCAGCCGCCCTGGAACAACTCCGTACTGCCAATTACTTTACCAAACTCGATCTTCGCAGCGCCTATAATCTAATTCGAATCCGGGACGGAGACGAGTGGAAGACGGCTTTCTCAACGACCACTGGGCACTATGAATATCTCGTTATGCCGTTCGGCCTCTCCAATAGTCCATCCATCTTTCAAGCCTACATCAATGATGTGTTCCGGGACATGCTCAATCGCTGGGTCATAGTCTTCATTGACATACTAATTTACTCAGACTCTCTGGAAGCACACATTCAACACGTCCGGGCAGTTCTAAATCGTTTAATTGAACACCAACTGTATGCCAAGAAAGAGAAGTGTGAGTTCCATCAAACACGAGTGTCATTCCTGGGTTACATCATCAGCGCCGACGGGGTCGGCTATGGACAATAACAAGGTCCAATCAGTACTGAACTGGCCTCAACCTACGACCGTGAAAGAGCTGCAACGATTCCTGGGCTTTGTCAATTTCTACAGGCGGTTCATACGTAACTTCAGCACCATAGCGGCTCCGCTCACTTCGTTGCTCAGGGGAGGGAGACAGCGCTTAACCTGGTCGCCGTCAGCTCAGAACGCTTTTCAACAACTCAAAGATCGCTTCACCACTGCTCCTATCCTTCATCACCCAGACCCAGAGCAAGAATTCATAGTCGAAGTTGACGCTTCCAACACTGGCATTGGAGCTATCCTATCTCAACGTCAGGGCAGTCCTCCCAAACTATTCCCATGTGCTTATTATTCACGCAAACTGAATTCCGCCGAGAGCAACTATGACGTTGGAGACCGGGAGTTGCTGGCGATGAAGGCAGCCTTTGAGGAATGGCGACATTGGCTAGAGGGTGCCAAAGTTTCCTTCACTGTTTTCACAGATCACCGTAATCTAGAGTATATCCGCTCAGCCAGAAGACTCAATCCCCTGCAGGCAAGATGGTCGTTGTTCTTCTCACTCTTTCGAATTTAAAGTCACCTATAGACCCCGGGTCCAAAAACTGCAAAGCCGATGCACTGTCAAGACTACATGACTCTTCATCATTTCTGAGAAGCATCTATGAGACTGTCATTCCGTCAACACTAATCGTAGCTCCAGTCCAATGGGACATTCTCACTGAGATCACCGAGGCTCAAACTAATGATCCCACTCCACCGAATTGCCCCAATGATCGAACTTATGTTCCTCATGATTTTCGCCAACGGGTCTTACATCTGGTTCACGACTTCCCCAGCTCTGGTCACCCTGGGATTACAGCATCACTTCAGCTGGTGTCTGAACGCTTCTGGTGGCCATCGCTACAGGCTGACACCATTGCATTCGTTCAACAATGTCCAACTTGCAATATGTCCAAATCATCTCAACCCTGCTGGGTTGTTACAGCCTCTGCCCATCCCTCAACGCCCATGGTCTCATATTGCCATTGATTTTGTTACTGACCTTCCCAACTCCAGGAATTGCACAACCATTCTGACCGTGATCGACCGATTCTCCAAAGCTTGCCGACTTATACCCTTACCCAAATTACCGACAGCCTTCGAGACTGCAGAGGTGCTCTTAGAACAGGTCTTTCGATTCTATGGACTCCCCGAAGACATTGTTTCAGACCGGGGTCCGCAATTCACATCACAAGTCTGGAAATCCTTCTGTCAACAACTCAACATCAACGTCAGTCTCACCTCAGGTTACCATCCACAATCCAACGGCCAGGTGGAGAGACTCAATCAAGAGATAAACCCGATTTTCTAAGATCCTACTGCCATCAAAACCAGAACGATTGGAGTCGGTTCCTGATATGGGCCGAGTACGCCCAGAATTCGCTCCGCAAACCTTCAACCAATCTCACCCCATTCCAGTGTGTTCTGGGCTTCCAACCGCCCCTGTTTCCCCTGGTCAGGAGAACCCTCTGAACTCCCTGCGGTCAACGACTGGCTAATCAGAAGTGAGAATACTTGGAATGCTGCTCATGTACATCTACAACGAGCTGTACGACGAACTAGGGAACAAGCCGACCGTTGAAGAAGGGAGGGACCTGAATATACACCTGGACAATGGGTCTGGCTCTCCACTAGAGACTTACGACTCCGACTGCCAAGCAAGAAATTAAGTCCCAGGTACGTGGGTCCATTCGAAATACTCAGACAAATCACTCCAGTTTCATATCGTTTAGCTTTACCTGCCAATTATCGTATCTCACCCACCTTTCATGTCTCCCTGCTTAAGCCCGCCGGTGGTCCCAGAGGAGAGAGGGACCAGGAGGTCGCTGACGAGAGAACCCCTCCCATCATTGTGGACGGCGAGGAGGCTTACCAGGTCAGAGAGATTCTGGATTCTCGACGCCGTGGATGAGTGTTGCAGTATCTGATTGATTGGGAAGTATATGGCCCAGAAGAAAGATCCTGGGTCAACGCCCATGACATCTTGGATCCCACACTTACCACTGAATTTCACCAAACTCATCCAGACAGACCTGCACCACGTGCTCGTGGACGACCTCAGCGTCGAAATGCCCCTCGCATCCGGAGCCGCTCGCAGGGGAGGGGCTCTGTCATGAATCAGACCTCTGTGGCTCTCTCTGATGGCCACCGGAGGGCACCCTCACCTGAGTATTGACTTTCCCGGACTACATTTCCCATGCACCCCACATAGAGACTAATCACCTGCACAGGTGTTTTCCATGATCTGCTCTACTTAAGCAGCACTCACAATCAGACTCATTGCGAAGTCTTGTTTTGCCCTGGCTGACATTTCTAAGCGTTAACCTTGATATTCTGTGATCCTTCTGTGTATGACCCTGGATTGTTAGACTACTGTTGATTCTCTGCCGCCTGCCCTTGTGATCTTGCTCTCTGGAACTTCGACTGCTTTGCTGCCTGCCCTGACTCTTGCCTGGTATCGTCTCTGTTTCTGCTCTGTCTCTGATATTCCTGCCACTGTTGTTTGAACCCCGCCTGTTTGACCCTGATCTTGATTATTAAAGTTTATCTGCAAATGGATCCACATGCTTCCGACCCCTCATTACAGGCAAAGAGGAGAAACTTCTCCGGTGGAAATCCAGTTTAAATCGCTGGTTGGTTGAGCAAATTACCTATCACAATGCATTATTTTACAGCACGTGTTTTGAAACTGTTAGCGTTGAATTTCGCATGACGTCACATGTAATGGGGTGTACAATAGTGATGATGATGTGAATAATTGCATGACAATTTGTAATATTCTTCTTATTAGTATTATGATTTTGATTATTAATGACGCTTATTGTTATTTAGAAGAAGAATGTCTTTGTTATTATTTGTATTATTATTATTATTTAAAAGAAGAAGAATGTCATTAAATTATTTTGTCAGTCTGAATTATTTTTTGGTCATTGAAAGCCTTTCATTACTGAACCCAGTCCGTGCGCACCCTGCCGGGCTTAACTCACAAAAATAAACACTGAAGTTTATAATTTCTATGTTGTTTTTTTTACAGTGGGTCATATATCATATCTTTAGTTTGTCAGTGCGTTTTGTGGTGTTAGGAATTGTTTTTCTGCGCATTTCAGCACTAACTCAAAACGTGCGTACATGTACACCACCTCCTGATATGGCGTAGGATTTGAGCGTGCCGTACGCCAACGTCCATATTGATAAATCGCAAAGTCACCGTGGTTTTGGGTGTACGCCAGGTGTACGCTGGAAATTTGGTGTATGCACTTTTCATAAATGAGGGCCACTTGTGTGACATGATGATGATTTTACATCCATTTAATTCTGCTACATTCAAAAGTTAAGATTTAAAGGATTGCATCATTACTTGATTTTAACTGGTTTTCAAATATTTTCATTGTTATCGCAAATACATGGTTGTGCAAACGAACTGACATCATTCAAGCACACTTTTAACAAATCTGATTAAAATAAAAAAACATAATCTCCTTATTTGTTACATTATTATTATTTTTCAGTAACTCTGACTACATGTGCTGAACAAAATTAGAAATAATATTTCATAAAAAACCATTAATATTGCCAAAGAGGTAAGGTAACACCAGTGACAAAAAATGGTACATGCAGTCTTTAAATAAATGCAGAAAAAATATAAAAATGAAGCTGAAACACTTATGTTTTTCATGATCAAATATCGTATTTAATGGAAACGTATTATACCGTTAGTAACGTGAGGCAAAATAAGTTAGAATGATGAACTGAAATTCACAGCATTTTAACACAACTTCTTCTTATTTGAAGGCTGCTATTGGATCATCGAGGCTAAACGTCATATTATGCGACTACGCATTACATTACGGAGAGCTTACGACCTACTAGCTATGTTCTGCTTTACGAACAAATGGTGCAGAGTTACAGAGTTAGTTACAAACTAGCTAGAACTTACTAAGCCTCTATTGTGGACTTTACCTACCAATTTAAGAAAGAACTTATGAACGGCTGGTGCAACCCTACACTGGTCCCCATTGTCTTCCATAATATTTTTTTCATGCTATGGAAGTTAATGGGTGCCGTCAACAGTTTGGTTACCAGCATTCTTCAAAATACATCTGGAATTTAAAGAATAATGTGTTTTTATTATCAGTTATTCATTTTCTGAATATGGCTCAATTTCATCATGCAATTTTGGGAGCATGTGTTAACACAGAGATGCTAGGCTCGTTTGAGATGAGCAAAATCTGCGCAGAAACCGATCACCAGTGATCACTGCGAGATCATCTTTAGGAAGAGCTTTTGGGGATGGGATACATCTTGTTAAAGTCACCATGATATCAAAATTGGCAATTTTTTTTTATTTTATGGAATGGAATATTGCAGCATTTATTCTAAATGATTTATCCATGCGGATAATTATTTTTTGTGCATTCGTAATCTTTAATCACAATAACTTCCCCTCCCTCTTCCAGTGAGGGAGAAGCAACCTGTCACTCACATGAGATCCACCAATAGCAAACCGCAACCATCCAATCAATTCCACATAGACAAAATCAAGTCCCACCCTACAATTTTTTTTTTTTTTCGCAAAGCCATTTTACTTGGATAAATGTAAAATACTACCGCAACTTCCATTTCGTCATCAGACCCCACATATGACATGTCTCTGATGTCTTACTCTCCTCTAGGCATGGTGTTCAGTGTCCAGTGCCAAAGTGAATAAAACTAGTTTATCTAAAACAAAAATGTTGCTTTGAGTAGACAAGAACCATTGCGTTGGTCAGATGTATAATAACATTTCTTTTGTTTCTTTTTTTTCCGCAGATACTGGTTCATTTATTTATTTCTACATCTGATAGACAAAGGTTAGTGTTCACAGACTTCAGTTTACAATGTTTTTTCATGTAACACATTCTGTGCAGTTTATTAATGGTTTGCTTATTAAAGTCGTTACTCTTGTCTCCAGTGTCTCTGCAGGACCCTGTTCCAGTCAATGGTGTTGTTGGAGGCTCTGTCATCTTGCCGTGTTCATACATAGAAAGACAGCTAAAGACAGAGGAAATGTATGTGTTTTGGAGATACGAACAAAAAGCTATCGTTTATGATATTGAAAATGGCAATTCCTCAACAGAAAAACAGGATGCAATGTTTAAAGGTCGAATAGAAAGTTTATCCTCAGATTATGCGAACGGAAACTTCTCTCTCAGACTCTCCGATCTGACACTCGCCGATGAAGGACAGTTCTCCTGTTATATCCCAGACGTGGATAAGGAACACAAACTAACACTGCTAGTCAGAGGTATGTGGAAACCGTCATTACTCACATAGGCAGTTTGAGTCATTTGATAAAAGGATGTGCAATGCCTCATCAAATATATTTTTAGCTTTAAGCTTTAGCAATTATTTAGTCATTTATTATCATCCAGCATGTGCATTGTATGCCTTTGATGCAATTTTGGACAATTACTGTCTCAATCGTAATGTTTTCATATTTTTTTTGTCTAACAGCAATGCCTACTACAGTGTCTACTCCAAAATCAACAGTGAATACAAGAAGCTCTTCAATGAGAGCACAGCCGGAAGGGATTATAACTTTCCTGTTGCTGTTTTTGAGTTTTGTATTTTGCACTGTATCGGAGTAATTTGCTAGACTGCTGTATTGCTGTAGTGCCTTTCTTTAGTGTATAGTTACAACCGTTTGTACCTGGACCCCAAATGTTCTGACTGCTGTTAAGCTGTATGAAACTGTGGCCAAAATTATTATTGCATATAGATGTTTGATATTACTTTATTTTTATTTATTTGAAGTTCAAACCCATATGGATACTGCTAGCAGAACCGATCAATCTTGCCTTTATTGGTAAGGGACTGTTAACATGGATAAATGAAGCACACTGCACTGAGAGTGAACACAAGGACAGTTAAAGAAGTTAGAAGGGACTTAACATATTTGCTAGCTATACACTTTTTGAATTTCTGTTGATGTTTTTAGATCATCAGTATAATGAATGATTATTTTTTTCACACGAGTCCAATATAGTTTCAAGAATCTGATTCCATGTTGTAAAGATGTGTTACCATGTTGATAGCCGTCAAGCTTTGTCCAGGTTTAATTTTTTCTACATTATTTTCTGGTATGTTGGTTTTTGTTACTGCCTGATTAACTATGAAAAGAACAGCGACATAAATATACAGTATACACACAGTAGTATAAGTATTATGATAACTTGCTGGTTATGTCCTTCATTTGCAAGCTTGATTGAATAAAAATGCCTGCTAAATTAATAAATGTATATTTACAGTTTTCAAAAGTATGCAGATTTGTTTTCTGGTTTGTAATAATGGAGCTCAGATAAATGAAGCCTGATAAATAATGATTGTGCACCATTCTGAGGTAAACAATCAGAAGTATTGGTTCCTTTTAATCATAATTTTTCATGGTCAGAGAATGGGTGTAGTGGATTGTACACATGCTTAGGACACGCAAGCGTGGTTCAATCCAACTCCCCCGTCTCTCACTGCTATTTTCTGTTATATATCTGCTGTACTATTAATAAAGGCAAAAAAAAATAAAAAAAATACTGGTTGATTTTCATACAAATTAGCTTACAGTGTTGTGAAATATAACTCATCAGTTTCTGGATTACATCCCATTTACTGTCCACCCACAGGAATGGACTTCACAGAAATGTGGTTTCTGTGTGTTTGAGCAACAAATGACAATTTGAGCTTACTTTATGTATGTGTATTTGTATGTTAAATACATTTGGCATAGAGCTAGAGTGGAAATCACATGAACAACGTTTTATAAATATGTATTTTTATCTTATTTATATATGTTTTGCTTGCATATTAAATGTTCTAAATAATTTGGTTCTTGCATATTAAAACCGGTATCTTCTGCTCTGTTTCTGTGTGGTTAATACAGTGTGGTTTCGTGCAAATGAAGTGTTCCACCAGTTGAACGAAACAACGAAACAAACATAAAAACTTTGCATGCATATAGACAGGTGTGTAAAACATTTATCAAGTGCAGACGTGTGGGGTACTTTCTGCCGGAAACAAAACACTATAAACAGATTTTACTTGAACCCCTTTGATGGTTTTGCTGAGCTTTTGGAAAATAGTCACTTTTTTTGAAAAGCTTAGCAAAACCATCAAACCCTTGTGTTTTAGAATCAGGAAGTACAGACTTGAGAGCTTTGCTGAAAATGACATTCAATTTATGATATTATTCTTCAGAAGCAACTTCTGAGCTAAAATATAGTGGGTTGTGATGCTAAAATAGTCCATGTATCTCAGGCAAACCTGTAAAAACAATGCAATGCACTAAGTGTAAATAGTTAGATGCTATTCATACTCATAAAACAATAACCACGTATTCAGTGTATATAAATATATTTATTAAAATCATAAATAGATGCTGATTTATTGGGATATTACTTGTAGTTGACATTACCTTCTCTCAACTCGGAGCCGCCAAACATGCAAACCCTGCTTGCTCTACACCAGGGTTGTCAAACTTACGGCCCGAACCGAACCGGAACCGGCCCGCCAGGGGGTTCAGTCCGGCCTGGGGGGGGTAAATCTGCAATATGAAAAAAATAATTTCCATTTTCGCTGGAACTATCAGCAGATGGTAGCACTGAGCTTCAGTTCTCTTTCATAGGTTCACTCAACGCTGTGTAGCTTTAAGACGCCGTGGGAACGCCCTCTGGGTATGCCGATTGTCTGAAGCCCTAATAGAATCACGGCAATTAATTGGCTGATGGCGCGGGCGCCGCCCTGACGCTCTTACGTCGTCACATTATACAGGCGCGCGCCATCAGCTCTGAGCTTCAGGGTCTGAGTGGCGTTTGGTTCTATCAGTTTCCCCGCTTTTCTGTTGGGCACCCTCATCAGTGAAATGTCTTTGTCAAAAAAAAAAGAGAAAAGTGGATACAGAGTGTCGGATTTTTCAAGAAAAATGGACCTGTTCACGGAGGTGAATGGGAAACCAGTGTGCCTGGTGTGCACGCAGCAAGTTTCGGTGCTTAAGGAATATAATATTCGGCGCCACTATGAAACTCAGCATGGCGAAAAATACAACAGCTTGCACTGAGAACTGAGAAGACAGAAGGTAAATGAAATATTGGTGGGTCTGAGGAAACAGCAAATTGTTCACCCGGAGCCGAGAGGCCAGTGATGCTGCAGTGAAAGCCAGCTACCTAATTGCTAGCGAAATCGCATTAGCATCAAAGCCGTGCTGCATGCTGAAGGCTGCCGAAATTGTGTGTCCTGAGAAGCGACAAGCTTTTGCCAATATTAGCTTGACGAGAAATACCGTGGCAGACAGGATTTTGGAACTATCGGCAGATTTGGACAGCCAATTGAAACGCAAAGTGGAGCCATTTCTGGCATTTTCTGTTGCAATTGATGAGAGTACTGATATTACGGATGTCGCTCAACTGGCCATATTCATTCGTGGAGTTGACGAGACTTTGACTGTCACAGTGGAGTTTCTTGAGTTGGTGCCTATGACCGACACCACAACAGCTGAGGACATTTTCTGCTCCGTCGGTGGAGCGCTGGACAGAGTCGGGACAGACTGGTCCCGCGCCGTAAGCATGGCTACAGATGGTGCACCATCAATGATCGGGAAAAAGGCAGGTGTTGTGACAAAGTTTAGAGAGAAAGTACAAGCCGCAAATGGAGGGGGTGATTTTTGGACATTTCATTACATTTTACATCAGGAGGCCTTATGCTGCAAGTCATTAAAAATGGATCACGTCATGGAGGTGGTTGTCCGAACTGTTAATACCACACTGAAGTAAGATGGTTAAGCAGAGGTGCTGTGCTGAAGCGCTTCTTTGATCTACGTGGGGAAATCAGACATTCCATGGAGGGAAAAGGTAAACCTGTTAAGGAATTACAGTGCCCACTATGGCTGCATGACCTTGCATTTATGGTTGATATTACAGAGCACTTGAATAATCTGAACAAAATGTTACACTCGAGACAGAATTCGCAGTTTTTCGCTCACCATTCACAGTCAGAGCTTCTGATGTGCCCGTTGACATGCAACTTGAAATAATTGATTTGCAGTGTAATGTAGAATTGAAGGACCAATTTGCCTCTGTGGGCTTGGACACATTTTATTAGGATCTCCTGCCAGGCTATCCTAAATTAACAGCACTGGCTGCAAAAATGTTGTGCATGTTTGGGACCACCTACCTTTGTGAGCAAGTCTTCTCAGTAATGAATATTAATAAAACGCTCACACATAAGCACTTAAATGAGATTCTAAAATTGGCTACTACTCAAGACATGATGCCTGATTTTGATGCACTTGTGCAGGCTAAAAGATGCCAAGTTTCAGGGGCAAATTGATAAAGTAAATTTGTTTACTTGTTTACTGGAGTCAATTCATGTGTTCAGAATTGCTTCCCAGAATTGGAAAATGGATTTTAAATAATTTATATATTTTGATTTATGTTAACATGCAGGACAGTGTTTTTAAGTTTCACAAAACTGTGACTAAATGTTTTGCGACATGGTACAATAACTGTGATCAGTTTTTATGCATAATGCACTTAAATAAATGTGAAACCGAGTAATAGTGTTGTTGAAATTGCACATACTAGGTTGTTCATAATATATTTTGTAAAAGGACAATTCATTTAATATAAAGATTTTTATAATTTACTTCTTCTTTGCACTAATACAAAGAAAAAAGTGGACTTATTGTTAGCTCTATGTCATTTTGCTATGAGTTTACTGGTCTGGCCCCCTTGAGATCAGATTAAGCTGTATGCGGCCCCCAGACCAAAATGAGTTTGACACCCCTGCTCTACGCATACCACTAACCCGACCCATTAAACACAGTATCCCCACTATTACAGTTTTTCTCGATTGCTTAAACACATTTCTTGAAACTATGCCTCGTATTCTCAAAACAGTAAACACAAATCCATAACGTCTCACCCAATTCCCCAAACATCCTATTTTCAGGTCAAAATGAAGCTCTACACTCAAAACCATTCACTCTTGCTGAAAAAACAAACTTTGCCCTCAGACTGGACACACAAGCCATCAAAATCACACACACTACAACATAGTCTTACACACTGGTGCAATAAGTTCACAACAATATTTTCAAAACTGGTAAGTTATGTTGCTTGTAGTTCCTCACAAACCTTTTCACTTGATGAACACAAAACATTTTTATACATCCATGTACTACACATTACAACACACACACAAAAATATCCTAAACATTTTTTTTTTACTGTTTTAGTCTTTTTTTCTTTACTCTCTCCTCTAAAAAATGTTTTATATTTACTTACGTAAGATGTGTGTGAACATCATATGACAGTAAAAGAGGTACAATTCTAATATGGAATTGCACTGGAATGGTTTGAGTGCTGGTACGTGTCAGGAGGGCCTCCACTCAAGGATACAATGATGAACAAGTCTAAGAGTTGAAGTCTAAGTCTAATGATCATTGGTCTAGAAAGATAACATTCTGGGAGTCAAGACTATAAAGGAGAGAGGATGCTTCACTGTCACACTCTGCAGCCACTCTGTGTGACTGTGCGACTGCTGACCTTTTCTTGCAAGAAAATAAACTTCATCAAAGACAATTGGAAATGTTTGTCTCTTATTCAGTGACAGATATGTGTTTGCCAGCACACCTCCCTGAACCTTCTGATGATGGAGGCGACGGTGAAGCGACTCAAATTTGCCTGTACTCGTTGCCCAGCCTCCCTCATAGTCATACCATTGACAAAGACATGGTCAAAAGTGGCTTGAATTTCATCCGAGACTGCTTGTCTTCTTGCCCTTGCTCCTCATCCTGCTCCTCTCCCTCCTCGACCTCTTTCTTCATGTCTTTCTGGATCTATTGTTCCAAAACTCAATAAACTGGTTCGGGCCCTTTTATCTATCTATTGAAGGATCTGATTGATGTGTGTTACCTGGGTAAGTGTGTGCTAACTGAGCTGAAGCTGTGCTGAGTGAACAATATTGAATACTAGTGCTTTCTAAATGACCACATGGTGTAGTAGACAATGAGAAATTAAGGGATTTGTGTGTAGAGTTTTGCAGTGACATTTCAACAAATCTGACTTATGTGCCAAAACCAGGGAATAGTGTTTATAGTTTAGTGAAATGGGTGTGCTTTTTGATAAATGGCATTATGGTTTTGAAATTTTTGTTCAAAAGCCTGGTTATAGTGTTTAAGCAATCGAGAAAAACTGTAAATACTCACTAGGCACCTTTTATTATCCGAAGTTAATCAAAGTTATCACCGATCATTATTTCACTCCGAGACGTCGCGGTAAAAAACAGCTCGACTTCGCCTCGATATTTCATCCCTCCCACAGTGATCAATCAGGACATATTTAGTATCAGTGGATTGCTCGGAATTTCGGGATTATTATGATGCTAATGTCACCGCTCTATCTGAAAAACTGACTGACTCTCTCACGAGTGATGGGCTTGACACACAAGGGGACAAACGACTGCGACAGGCGAAACTCAACGGTGAAAAGTGACTTATTTGTTACAGTATGTGTTCCAATTTCAGCGCCACTATCGGAGCTCTGTTCACAATGACATGCAACGGCTTGTGTGAGTGTGTATCTGACCCTGCAGTCTTCTGTGAAGTGCTGACCGCAAACCGATGTGTGGTTTTTAACATTGCCGTGACCAAGGAACGTAATCCATCTATCTCTCACAGCAAAATGTTTTGGTAAAGCATGAAAGCTAATACCACTATCTCTCCTCTTAGCATTGCAACCCGCTACCACACATAGGTGTTGATTAGGGGTGGGAGATATTGACAAAAATTAATATCTCAATATTTTTTTCCAATATCTCGATATCGATATTCAGACGATATTTTTGCAATCCTTGAAAGAAATGTGTGCAAACAGACAAAGAAGGTCCAGTTGGTCTTTTGACTTGCTGCATTTGACCTATCATTGTATAGAATTACTATAGTACATAAAGATATGAGACATTATTGATTTAAACATGAACCCAGTTACTGTACTAAATATTTATTGTAATACAAGAACAGTGCTTTTTCAGTACAATATATGTACGTAATAAATTAACTTTTGTGCTTTGCAAATAGGCGGTTCACAAAATTCACGGTTTGTTTCGATACGATACAGGGATGTACGTTTTCGATACAGCAAAAAGAAAGAAATGCCAGATAAATTTCCTATTTATTAAAATAATTTTTTTTTGGAACTTTCTTGGAACTTTTAGTTTTATAAATGGGGGTCATCTTTGAAGGATGAACAAATAATGTTTTGGTCATCACATTAAAAATAACATTTAAATATGATAATATTTGAGTTTTGAAGTGCTGGAAAAAGATGTGTGATGTCGGCCTACCTGAAGGCATTTTACCATTTCTGCCAAACTTCCATGGTTACAGTTAGTGTTACTATATTAAATCCATGGTGAATGTTGCTAATCTGTGACATTCTATAACTATAACTTTATATATAACTATAATAACTATAACCTATAACTAGTTCATTCATGGCAAAATGTTTCTCCTGTTTCAACGTTTGATCCGTTAATAACAGAGAAATGTGAATGCTTCTCACTAGATCTCGCAGTGATGTTATTACTTCAGTGGCGAATTAAAATGTTTTCTCTGGATCTCTTAGCGCTGTGTATAACAGTGTCGCTTCATCACGATTCGGCTCGCGCTGCACTGACATTGATGGTCCGAACTGATAAAGTGTCCGTGAAGCACAAAATATTAGCGCAGTTTCGTTCCGCTTTTATTATGTTTGCCCAGAGGTTTGCCATTGATGTTGTGCAACGTTATGGTGGTCGCGCCAGCGCGGATTTTGGTCGGCAGGAAAAAATGGTCCAACGAATCGTTCGGCTTGTATGCGTACCGAACCGAAAGCCTCGTACAGAACGGTTCAATACGAATACACCCCTATTTGCAAACAGTAGTTTCTATTAGTAGACTAACAACAATGTGACTACCCATTTACTAGAAGTTAAAAGAAGCCCTGTTCGGAGGCTATTACGGTGGATCTCTGGAAAATGTATTCCATCTTTTGGACTCATCATTATGCAACGCAATTTTCTAACGATGCAGTCACGAAACTCGCCACTTGAGGACGCCACAGACATTTAAGAAAAACTTTTCAACTTCAGACTTCCGCAAACAACGCATATGTTGCAGCTATTTCATTAATCGTTCATCGGCTTTACTCTTAACGTTTTTGGATTGTTGCTTCAACCTAAGAAACGTCATAACACACAGGTAAGAACTCCGTATTTGTATTGCAAATTAGTAGCAGCAATTACTCTCGTGCAATTTAGGAACGATCGTGATTTTATAAAAATAAAAAAAACATAAAATACAGTCAAACAAACCCCATACACAATGGCGCCACCAGGGGGTGGCCATTGTGTATGGCCATCGACTCCTGGCCACCCCACTGGCCACCCCAATGGCCAGTAAAAAATTTAGTAGCATCAGTTATGCATTTCATCCCTAATGCACAGCCAGGCAGGCAAGCTGATCTAGACTTTCGATCGCACACAGTAGCCCGCCCCTCCCCCGCCCCTCTGTACATGCCGCTGTTGCGCGCTCAGACAGCAACAGCTCAGCGCGTGCCCGTCGGTCAACAATTTTAAAAGAAGTTAAGAAAAAAGACGAAGACTACCGGTAAGTAAATAAGTACAAAATATTCTTTAGTAAAAGAAGACGGGGAATTATGTGTCGTGACTTGCTTTTTAAGTGCTTTTTAAGTGCAGCTTTTTGATGCGTCTTTGACATGTTTTGACAAGAGTTACCTAGCTAACGTCGTTAGCTGGTGCATGTATATGTGTAACAGAGTTCTCTTACATAGAGTTCTCTCGTACTGCGTCGAAAGAACGCTACGGGAAAGATATTTCTTTGTCGAGATTGAAGCCTAAAAATTAATCCTTAATTTTGTAAATATGTAAAACGCTTTTCTGTAGCATACAACCCTAGGCGGAGCAATATCGCTCACCCATTGGCTGCTCCGCCAGAAAAGCACAGCCTATGCGAGGCCAGAGACGCTGACCAATGAGGGTGCTTCGCGCCCTTCTGCGTCATCTCCCGACGAAACAGGCGTGGCCTAGGCCTATAAATACGAGCATAGCTGTCTAACACACTGATTTTCTAAAATTCACGAAGCTGCACGCATCGTTGGATTGGATTCGAGCCGCCACAGCCGTTTGGAACAAGCACTTCAGCAGGACGAGCCTTTTCTCTGAAGCCGCCGCCTTCGCCGCCTTCAGCCGCCGTTCCCTGCTGCGCTTCTCCGGCGTGGAATATCCTTTACATTATGTGTGTGTGTTTTGTGTGTGTGTTCGCCGTCGCGTCACACAGTTTTTCACCACTAAAAGAGCCGAGCGTCTTTTTCAAGATGTCTCGCACCTCCTGTGGCTCGTGTAGAGCCCCACTCAGCGTCGGGGACCACGTGCTTGTGTTTCCTGCCTGTGAGGATCACGCAGCTTCAGCTCTCGTCGATGGCGGCTGCCATCACTGTGATTTGATGCCTACGGTGACTCTGCGGACTCGCTGGGCGTTCATTTACTGAAGCTGCATCTTTCCGCCCGCTGTAGTGCCGCGCCATGAAAAGCGCCGTGCTTAGCGGAGCCCGGAACCTCCCTCCACCACGAGGTGCTCGCCGCTGCTGCCACCAGCTTCGCTGGACTCTCTGACCGCCGGACAAGGGCCGCTGTGTGCCGCCGCGTCCGTCATGGACGAGGAAGGTGAAGCCGCGTCTGTGGAGGACGACGGCTGTTCTCTCCTCGCTTCGGGTAGCGAGGTATGGGCGAGCTCCGAGGATCTCCCCTCCCCCGCCGCTCGTGAGCGTCGACGGAGAAAGACCAGCATCGATGCGCTTACCGGCTGGATGGCTGTTTTTCTGCAGAGGAACGTACGTTACCGTCCTCACGACCCGCGCCTTTTTCTTCCTGAATTCACGAAGAAATCGCGGAGGCCCGGAAAACCCCGTTTTCAGCCAGGATGCGCACTTCTGCTTCGAGGAAAGCTACAGTGTTAAAATCCCGCCGCGGCCGGATTTCACTAAAATGTCTCGCTCGCACAGTCCCAACATACGCGACCGTGCCAGTGTATTCTGCAGTCACCAAATCGGCATCAATGCCCGTTTGCCTGCACACAAACGCCGTTTTCACGACGACCCAGGTAAATCTGAAAATGTATTTTCTGGTGTCCCGGCCACGGCCGATGGTGTAATGTGTGTATCCGTAATGCCCACGACCCAGTGCCCATTCGTACACACAAGCACAGCCCTACACAATACAGGGCTTGCACACATAAAATCGATTTATGTCGGTTGTGCATCACATGTAAGATAGTGAGCGTGCCCGCTTTTCAGTGCCCACAATCACTACACACTGCATGTCCCGTGGTTTCTGTAAAAACGAAACGAATGCACGGTCAGTCGGTTCTGATAGACAGTACTCTCTGTGCTACACGGTGTCCCGGCCACAGCCGATGATGTAATGTGTGTAACTGTATGCCCACGACCCAGTGCCCATTCGTACACACAAGCACAGCCCCACACAATACAGGGCTTGCACACATAAAATCAAATTATGTCGATTGTGCATTATATGTAGTGAGCGTGCCCGCTTTCAAGTGCCCACAATCACTACAGGCTACATGTCACACGGTTTCTATGAAACGAAACCGATGCACGGTCAGTCAGTTCTAATAGACAGTACTCCCCAGTGCTATAAATGTACCCGCGTTCACGCACCCACATTTATTCTCAAACATGTCGAGCCGTACGGGGCTCGCACCGCACGCTCTCTCTCTCTCAGCTGAGAGAGCTGAGCGCGCGCGCGGGCTGCCCGCTCGATTAAGCGCGCCCCCCGCATACGCTGAAATGGCGCCCATGTTACAGCACACGACTGCTCTCGTGTCGCCGCCATTTCGCGACCAGAGCCCGGTTTTTCAACCCGTGCAAGCACAGCCCCGTACAACACAGGGTCTGCACACATAAAGTCGATTGTGCTTTACATGTAGTGAGCGTGCCCACTGTCCAGTGCCCACAACCACTACACACAGTCAGTTCACAAACACGGTATTCCCGGTGTTATAAATGTGCCCGCTACCACGCGCCCACATTTATTCACAAATATAGCGAGCCCTACGGGCGCGCGAGGGATGCACACTGTGTTAAGCATGCCCCCCGCCTCAGACGCCACGGCGTCCATGTTACAGCACACGGTTGCTCTCGTGTCGCCGCCATTTCGCGACCAGGGCCCAGATTACATTCAACCCCTAGACACACGTGCAGATGCATGAGAAAGACTTCCCGGGGTCTCAGAATGGGTGCTAGAGACTATAAAAAGAGGCTATTCGCTACAGTTTCATCGACGCCCTCCCCGTTTCACGGAGAAAGTCGAAACCACGGTAAAAACAGAAGTAGCACATCTACTTCGAGCCGAAATAGCGAAGCTATTTAGCAAAGGGGCCATAGAGCCTTTATCTCAAGCTCAGAGCGAAGGGGGTCTGTACAGCAGATATTTCCTGGTACCGAAGAAAGACGGGGGTCTCAGACCCATTTTAGATCTAAGGCGTCTGAACAAAGCGCTAACAAAGCGAAAGTTCAGAATGCTCATGACCAGAAAAATCCTCGCGCAGATTCGCCGAGGAGACTGGTTTATGGCGATAGATCTGAAAGACGCGTATTTTCACATACAAATTGCGTCACGTCACAGGCGATTTTTGAGATTCGCCTATGCCGAGGGCCGGGCATATCAGTACACAGTCCTGCCATTCGGCCTGTCTCTAGCACCTCGTACATTTACAGTGTGCATGGACGCGGCGCTGGCACCCCTGAGACTCCGAGGCATTCGAATTCTGAACTATTTGGACGATTGGCTGATTCTGGCTCAATCGCCTTCAGAACTCGCTCACCACAAAACACTAATACTCGATCACCTCGAGTGCTTAGGTCCGAGAGTCAATTGGGAGAAAAGTTCACTGTTTCCCAGTCAAAGGATCTCCTTTTTAGGACTGGATCTGAACTCGCTATCTATGACAGCACAGCTGTCATCACAGCGCAGGCAAAACACCCTGCAAATGGCGAAATCCTTCTGCAGCGGCCATATAGTGCCGCTCAAGAGATTTCAGAAAATGCTAGGCCTCATGGCCTCAGCCTCAACGGTACTGCAGTTGGGCCTGCTGCGCATGCGCCCACTGCAGTTCTGGTTGAAAGCGCGCGTTCCGCGCCGAGCATGGTTGCACGGTCGCTATCGCCTCAAGGTCACTCAGGAATGCATTTCAGCCCTGACACCATGGAGAGCGTCAGACTGGTACCGGTCAGGTGTAAGCCTGGGGACTTCCTTTTTGAGCCTAAAGGTGGTGTCCACGGACGCGTCCACCTCAGGCTGGGGAGCACTGCTCGACGGCAGACCGTTTCTTTGGCCAGTGGGCAGAACGAGCCAAACTACCGCACATAAACTGCCTGGAAATGATGGCGGTGGACTTTGCGCTGAGGCGTTTTTGTCCCCGGATAAAAGGGCACCACGTCCTGGTCCGTTCGGACAACATGTCGGTAGTAGCCTATATAAACCGCCAGGGTGGCGTGAGATCCCGAAACCTATTCAGGTTAGCGGAACGCATACTGGTATGGGCCCAGCACAACCTGCGCTCGCTGAGAGCAATGCATGTGCCTGGCCACTTGAATGTAGGCCCAGACAGACTCTCACGGAACAACATTCCTACAGGAGAGTGGTCCCTACACACGCAGACAGTGCGTCTGCTGTGGAAAACGTTCGGCAGAGCGGAAATAGACCTGTTTGCAAACCAGGAAAACACTCACTGCCCAGAATTCTTTTCGAAGAGCACGAACGCGCTGGCCAGTGTCTGGCCCCGCCGTCCGCTCTATGCCTTTCCTCCTGTCTCACTCCTGCCTCAAGTGCTGGAGCGTATCGAGGAAAGCGGATGCTCGGTGCTACTAGTCGCTCCATACTGGACGAATCAACCCTGGTTCCCAGTTTTGATGCGACTGAAGAGTACTGCCCCGTGGCCGATTCCAGTGAGGAGAGACCTCCTCTCGCAGGCCAAGGGCTCGATTTTGCATCCTCGCCCGGAGCTCTGGTCCCTACACGTATGGGCCATAAACGGGTACCCGCTAACCTCCCAAAGGAAGTGTTAGACACGATCGAACAGGCTAGGGCTCCGTCTACTAGACGGCTCTACGCTTCCAAATGGTCGGTGTTCTCTGGTTGGTGTTCAGACCAAGGTCTGTCACCACTTCACTGCGGGGAAACGGAGATTCTCTCCTTCCTCCAAGAACTATTGGATAAGGGAAGAACCCCATCCACGCTCAAAGTCTATGTGGCTGCCATATCAGCGTTCGTTAATCCAACGCTTGGCCATTCACTGGGCAGGAACGACCTGGTGGTCCGTTTCCTTAGAGGAGCCAGGAGGTTAAACCCTCCAAGGCCTCCTTCAGTCCCCGTTTGGGACCTTTCTGCAGTCTCTCGCTTCAGTGAAGCGTGTGGGGGATTTGCAAGCGCTCTCAGTTAGAGCTTCTTGTATGGAGTTTGGGCCAAACGACTCTGTAGTCGTGTTGAAACCAAAGCATGGGTACGTACCTAAGTCCCTCAACACACCGTTCAGGGCTCAGGTCATCTCCCTGTCGGCCCTGCCGGCCTCGGAGGACGGAAATAGCTCCCTTTGCCCGGTCAGGGCATTAAGAGCTTATGTGTCCCGCTCCGCTGTTTTTCGACAGACGGAGCAGCTCTTTGTTTCGTTCAGTGGGCGCTCTAAAGGGCGAGCCGCGACGAAACAGAGTCTATCTCGATGGGTAGTGGATGCCATTGCGCTAGCCTACGCATCTAGAGGTTTGGAATGCCCCCTGGGCATCAGAGCACATTCTACGAGAGGCATGGCCTCTTCGTGGGCTTGGTATAGCGGAATCTCGTTACAAGATATCTGTATGGCGGCAGGCTGGGCCTCCCCGTCTACATTTATACGGTTCTATAACCTAGAGGTTCCTGCATTGCAGGCTAAACTGCTCTCGGTCTAGAAGACTGTGTACAGTGTTCCTGCCCTGCGCTGCGGTCCAGTTCACTTCAATGTTTAAGCATCACTCACTGACAATGTGTCCCATGAGCATGCTATTACCCCTCATATATATATAATATTCATATATATGTTATTATGCCCTTAGAGGCACTACTATAAAGGGATGATGCTATTTTTAGCTGCTCTCCCTATACTTCTTGGGGTAGGCACTTGTATGCCAGGGCGCGCGCACCCTCGGGTGTCTGTGTCGGTCCAAGAGCACGCACGGCGGGTTACATGGGGTTCCCGTAGCGTTCTTTCGACGCAGTACGAGAGAACTCTACGTAAGAGAACGTACTCGGTTACTAACGTAACCTCGGTTCTCTCTAGGAGAGGGAACGAGTACTGCGTCTCATGCCGTGCGTGCCCACGCTGCGTCGCTTTCGTGACGAAAATCAGTGTGTTAGACAGCTATGCTCGTATTTATAGGCCTAGGCCACGCCTGTTTCGTCGGGAGATGACGCAGAAGGGCGCGAAGCACCCTCATTGGTCAGCGTCTCTGGCCTCGCATAGGCTGTGCTTTTCTGGCGGAGCAGCCAATGGGTGAGCGATATTGCTCCGCCTAGGGTTGTATGCTACAGAAAAGCGTTTTACATATTTACAAAATTAAGGATTAATTTTTAGGCTTCAATCTCGACAAAGAAATATCTTTCCCGTAGCGTTCTTTCGACGCAGTACTCGTTCCCTCTCCTAGTGAGAACCGAGGTTACGTTAGTAACCGAGTACGTTTAATGCTGTTAAATTCATGCATTAATTGGGAAAACTCGACATTGGCTGTTGCATCACTCGTATTTGTGTGCGTGATATTGCGGGCGGAGCTACGTCAGCAGAGTCACATCTCTCGCTGCTGAGAAGTCACATCAATAAGAGCTGCGTCATAAAAACAGAGTTTTTATGCCGCTAACCTCCCAAAGGGAGTGTTAGACACGATCGAACAGGCTAGGGCTCCGTCTACTAGACGGCTCTACGCTTCCAAATGGTCGGTGTTCTCTGGTTGGTGTTCAGACCAAGGTCTGTCACCACTTCACTGCGGGGAAACGGAGATTCTCTCCTTCCTCCAAGAACTATTGGATAAGGGAAGAACCCCATCCACGCTCAAAGTCTATGTGGCTGCCATATCAGCGTTCGTTAATCCAACGCTTGGCCATTCACTGGGCAGGAACGACCTGGTGGTCCGTTTCCTTAGAGGAGCCAGGAGGTTAAACCCTCCAAGGCCTCCTTCAGTCCCCGTTTGGGACCTTTCTGCAGTCTCTCGCTTCAGTGAAGCGTGTGGGGGATTTGCAAGCGCTCTCAGTTAGAGCTTCTTGTATGGAGTTTGGGCCAAACGACTCTGTAGTCGTGTTGAAACCAAAGCATGGGTACGTACCTAAGTCCCTCAACACACCGTTCAGGGCTCAGGTCATCTCCCTGTCGGCCCTGCCGGCCTCGGAGGACGGAAATAGCTCCCTTTTGAGACGCTGACCCTCATTGGTCAGCGTCTCTGGCCTCGCATAGGCTGTGCTTTTCTGGCGGAGCAGCCAATGGGTGAGCGATATTGCTCCGCCTAGGGTTGTATGCTACAGAAAAGCGTTTTACATATTTACAAAATTAAGGATTAATTTTTAGGCTTCAATCTCGACAAAGAAATCTGTTTATTTCATTTAAGAAATTCATGCAACGTGATGCACTGTCCGTTAAATATAACACAATAAACCAAAGTATATCAGTAGGAGTTTCCTTAAAGGTGCCATGTGTAAAAATTGAGGTAAAAATATCCAAAAAATGAGCTACACGCATCAAAAGAATGAGAAGAAATAAGGGCAATGATGTCATTAAAAAAATGTCAAGTTATAGTGCTGCAGAGATATCAACCTTAATTAGCATTAGCATTACTAGCCACGGCCCGACAGGTGTTGTAATACCAGTTTCGGCCATGGGAGGCGGTATGCGGGGCACATAACCACCAGCCAACCTGCAATACACGAATAACTCGCACGGCTTGTGGGCGTACTTGAACCTGATGTCTATCGTGTGGAAAGTACAGCCCACTACTTCATTTCAATTCAGGGAAGAGAGAGGAAGGATGGCTGAAGCCTTTGGCAAGAGACCCCTACAACCACCGCGCTCTGAAGCACAAATCAAATCAGATAAGAAAAGGACCGCTCGTCACGGTCCGGGCTCGAAAGCGCGGGGGACGGCGAGCGAACTGCAGCGCATAGCCCTGTTTTACAACGTTCAGCACCCATTCTGACACGCCCGGGATCGCTCCCCATGCTTTCGCACGCATAGCTAGGGGCAGAATGGTCTCCGTGTTCTGACCGCCACACTGCGCGGGTTCGAGAAACTGAAACGGAGGTATCAACACGGCGCGCGCGCCCTCGTTGTCTGAAGAGTGCTGCTCGCTGACGACAGCAGCCGCTGTTTCACATTCAATGACTCGGTCGCTAAGGACGGAGAACAATTTGTGGCGCGAACAGGTCATTTGTTGCCTACTGTATCTTTCAACAGTGTTCCTGTTTTTTTTTACTATAGTAGAAATGATCGGTTCACGTGCGCTGTCTGATGTTTACTGCATCACTCGACATGGAGAGGTGGGGTAAAGTAATAATTACAAGAGCTTCACGGTTATCAGATACAAGCATTCAACTGCCCTGTAGTATATATATATATATATATATATATATAAATTAGGGCTGGGGGAATTAACGCGTTAATTTTTGCGATTAATTTGAAATGTTTAACGCGTTAAAAAAAAATAACGCAGCACCTTTTTTTTGCCTCGTTTTAATGATTTCCTGCTGCGTCTGCTATTAAACAGGCTGAAATATGCCGCCCCTCCGTGTTCGGCGATCAGGTTTCATTCTCGCGCAGGTTTCATGAGCGGGTCTTTTCCGCTCAGTATGTGCTTC
This sequence comes from Phoxinus dragarum, assembly GCA_033366665.1. NCBI lineage: Eukaryota > Metazoa > Chordata > Actinopteri > Cypriniformes > Leuciscidae > Phoxinus > Phoxinus dragarum. Next base: position 37,449 of record JARPMJ010007953.1, read on the forward strand.
GCGTTCTGTGCTCCGCGCGCGCGTGTGTGTTGGCGCGCTCTGTCGTTAACGGCCCAGCAGCGGCGCTTTCTCCGTTCCGTGTGTGTGTGTGTGTGTGTCGGTGGCTCTGTCGTTAATGGCCCAAAGGCTTCAATCATGTACCAAGCACTTGAAAAGTAAAGTCCACTCAAATGACGTGAAATTTCTCTGTAGACTTCTGTTTGCTGAGCTCAGCTGGTATAGTCACAACAATGGTAAAATGACCTGCTCTGATCACATGCTCTGGTAATAATAGCTTTGTATGACTATATTTTGTTTTGATAATTATTAAAATAATAACCTGTTAAATTGATTATGTTGATTATTGAAAAAGAATAATATATTGATATATTGATGTTTAATATTTTAATATAGGGCTATTTTATGTTCCTTTTTTTTCCTGTGTTGTTTAATTAGGTGATTCTAAGTTTAAATATTGATGATTACAAGCTTGGGGGAAACGCAATTAATTGCAATTAATTACAGAAAATGTGCAATTAATTAGTTAATTTTTTTAAATCGATTCCCAGCCCTAATATAAATATAGGTTATCTGTGTTTGTGCACGTGATATCAGGAAACAATGTAATAACGTTACCTGTAATACACACATGATGGCGATGCGCAAATCGAGTGTGTGTGTGTCACAAATCATTATTGTTTCTTCAACTTATTAAAATATCTTACTTTACTGCAACTATCTGTTTCTGCTTCTTTATCATATTTATAGTGTGTGATTTATAAAATACCATATCCTACATCACATATTTTGATATGTGAGGTATACTGCCCCCATCTGGTATGGAATGTGGAGTATGACTTGATTTTTTTTGCCAGACAATTACACATGGCACCTTTAAGTCTTCAGGCCGGTTTACCCATACGGAAATGTAATATATGTACATAGCCTAGGTATATGAAATATATCCACATATATAAAATATATATGCCCATATAT
>JARPMJ010007954.1:0-38421 GCA_033366665.1 Phoxinus dragarum
ATATATATATCTGTGTGTGTGTTGTCTTTGCATTCTTTCTTGTGGCTCAGTGACACCTATGAAATGCTCATTAGTATGCAGCATTAGCAGGTCTTCAGGTGTGAATGAGGACATTATTCATGACCTTGTTGGATCATTCACGCCCACCTGCATATTGCCTTTCCAAACAAAAAGTGTCTTACAAAATTTAAATCAATCTATTGTTTAATGTGAACGATTAGCCCGGATGATTTTCAGATCATTTTGAAGTAAAAACTCTAGCCGACAAAATCCATTAGTCAAAAGTATTGTGGGAATATGTGAAGTTGGTCGTTTGTGGTCTTATATCAGAAAATTTAAAGTTTTTTGAATTACCACGCATAAATAATATTTTCTCAAAAATGCAAACATGTACATACATGTTGCTCACATATTATGATAGCCATGTTCGTGCTAAATAGAGTGTAATTACACCTTTGCCGTTAATATGTTTATAAGCAACTGAAAAAAATACAAATATCAGGTCATGTCAAAACATCTCAAGGACCCCAAAAACACCTTAGACCCCAGAGGGTTAAAAGCATAGTCCTCTATCCAATCAGCACTGAATCCAGTCATTCCTAAAAATGTCATCATTTGTCCCACCGTTTGTGGTTGGGGCGCTTTGCTAATTCCCTCTAGTAGGCTAGGGGAGATTGCCTTATTTTGATGAGCAATCAGACGACCCAGGTATTCAACCTGGGGTTGACAATACTGTAATTTCTCTTTGGAGGCCTTGTGATCTCCTTCTGCTAATTTAGTCAGCACTTTGATTGAGTCCCTGTGGCACTGTTCTAGCGTTGTAGAGCATATTAGTAAATCATCTACATACTGTATCAATGTGCTATCCAGCCTTATATCTTCTAAATCTTGCTTCAGAACCTGATTGAACACATGAGGTGAGTGTTTGAATCCTTGGGGCATTCCAGTGTAAGTGTATTGTTTACCTTGATAAGTGAAGGAAAAAAGGTGTCTGCTTTCTTCTGCTAATGGAACACTGAAAAATGCAGAGCAGAGGTCAATCACAGTGAAATAGTTAGCAGCAGGTGGAACATTTGTTGCTTATAAACATATTAATGGCAAAGGTGTAATTACACTCTATTTGGCATGAACATGGCTATCATAATATGTGAGCAACATGTATGTACATGTTTGCATTTTTGAGAGAATATTATTTATGCGTGGCTATTAAAAAAAAACACTTAAATTTTCTGATATAAGACCACAAACGACCAACTTCACATATTCCCACAATACTTTTGACTAATTGATGTTGTCGGCTAGAGTATTTACTTCGAAATGATCTGAAAATCATCCAGGCTAATCGTTCACATTAAACAATAGATTGATTTAAATTTTGTAAGACACTTTTTGTTTGGAAAGGCAATATGCAGGTGGGCGTGAATGATCCAACAAGGTCATGAATAATGTCCTCATTCACACCTGAAGACAAAGACCTGCTAATGCTGCATACTAATGAGCAATTCATAGGTGTCACTGAGCCACAAGAAAGAATGCAAAGACAACACACACACATATAAACACACACACACACACACACACACACACACATATATATATATATACATACATACACACACACACACATATATATATATATATACATACATACATACACACACACACACACACATATATATACAGGGGTGCACATAACTGCAGGTACGCATGCGCGACAAAAATCAGGAATGCGTAATGCCACTTGTGTTACTATGCGCCTTTGCGTACTGTCACCAACCTAGGCAGTGTTAATTTAATTTTTTCACAGATGAAAAAATAAATAAAATAAATAAAAACCTTGTTTTAAATGACGACCACTATGACGAATAAAAACTAGACGGAAATGTAAGGGAGGGACGATTGGGGAAGTGATCCAGTCAGAACTGATTTGCGTTTGTGGAAGATGCGCACATTTGAATTGTAACGTGCTGATCTACCGAGTTGGCATGCGCTTCATGCATGTCTCAAATCGTTAAAAAATGTAAACGTCTGGGAGAAAGAGAAGAGCAGACATATGGATAGATCTGAATAAGAGTGGACGACGCGATAGACAGCTTTATTCGGTATGTTTTTCTGTGCGAACACACACACACACACACACACACACACGACCCGAAGCATGCAGCCCCGCACATAGACACAGCGCGCTGCGCGCAAGGACTGAATCAAGCTCTCTTTTGCGTCTGAATGGACAAATACACACAACATTATGTCTAAATGTCCGTTTTGGAGAGTATTCACGTAAACACAGTCGGTTATGTCTGTAAAAAAGGCTATAGTTTGCTGTCAATCTAACCTCTCTCTAAAATCTCTCCCTCTGTATTCCGAGGCACACGAACACACTGCACCTTGTCTGAGCCAATCAGCGTCCAGGAAACCTTGACCACGTGATCTCCCCCGCCCTCACAGAGACAGTATGACAGTGTAGCGGGACGCGGAGACTGACGCTGAAGTTACAGCAGTATAAACTGTTTATATCGCTTTTCGGACAAAGTGTTGTGCGTGGAATGCAAAAGTAAGTTTGCAATCCTTAATTATACACTCGATGAGGACTGCATTCGCTCTTGGAAACAAGTTATTATGCCCGTGATGTGACGATATACCATAGATGTGTGTGTGTATTCCCCATCGTGTATTCATGCTTGTAACTCTACCTCGTTAACTTAAGTTACAATTGTTTTATTATTACATGTTAAGTTACTGTTTGAAGCGAAGTTTGTGGTATTTTCTGCTATATTTAATGGGAGAATTGTTGTAAACAATTTGCTATGCACATGCGCTGTTTTAACCAGACAGAGCGGCGCTATACAAGCTTCGCAGCCTTACAAGGTGTCAGATTACAGCTGTGCGCTGTATATAATATATAAGTTTCAGCCTACCTTACCTTTGTTTTCAGTTATCTCTAATAATGTGCATGTTTAATTATTAATGTGATTTTATCGTGCTACATTATTGCTTATGTATAATTGTTGTTACTTTCATTATTGTTATTATTATGTATATTCCATGTTTATGTTACTGTTTATTTTATAGAAAACCACAACACAACTACAAACATAACCACGGTCTGTTGAGTGGTGACAATAAATGGGTTATTCCCTGAAAGCAAGTGCATCTTCGTTTTCGTCTCTAATAGGACAGTCTTTGGTGGGTCAGCACCCTGAACTGGCAACTTGTATATTATAAGTGCTATCAAAACAAAAGCATTTTTTCATGGTCCTTCGAGCCGGATCCTGGACTTACCAAAGAGATAGAAGATGTCACAATATGAAGAGGATGAGTCAACTGTGCGAGTCAGAAGGAAGATTGTCCTTCCCGCACGTTACGACGAGTATGATCTCACTGGCTTCACCCTCCCTAGACCAGTTTCAGAACCATGTCACCACTCACTCATTCAACCAGACTGGTAGAGGAAGGCGCAACTGGCTTTACTCCACTGCTACCATGTTATGAAGCTGACAGTCCGCTACAGTGGTCCGAGGAGAGTGAATCTGCATCAGACATCATAAGGAGAGAGAATAAGGATCTCCGCAAAGTCTTGCAAATGTTACAGGAGGAAAGGAACACAGTTCAGAGCACAAATGATCAGTATGCAAATGAGCTTTCTCAGCTGAAGCATCAAATGAAGCAGCTGCAAATTCAGATGGAGTATCAACGTCCTGGAAGTCAGCCCCTTTTGCCTGCCATTCCTACGAGGCAGTATAGCTCCAGTCATCCTATACCTGCACCACGCATCCAGCACGTTCTGATGAACCGAGCTTCAGACCTGTACCAGCTCCGCGCCTCAAACCGCAAAAGGAGCATCAGACTGGGGACAAGTTTCAAAGTCCTCCACACCACCCAACTCCAGCATCTGCCTCCAATATTAAACCAAGCTCTTATTACCACTATCTGCCACAAGGGGTTCAGAGGTCAGAGGCACATTACTCCCACAGAGAAGAACCACTAAATTCTCCATACTGGGTCTCTCAAGATACCACAAGGCATCCACAAACGCCATGCCGGTCACTTACACCATCACCTTCCCCTGAACTAGAAATGATGTATCGAGGTCCAACCCCCACGATTCCTGACTTTATACATCCAAACCCAAGAGAGTTCCGCGGCTAAAAATTGCTCTGGAAAATATTCTCCCAGCTAATGCGACAGAAAGGTTCAAATTCCAGATACTGATGGACCATCTGAAACTAGAGGAGGCTCTGCTAATTGCTGACTCATACTGTCACTCGCAACACCCTTACACAAGGACGATGGCTGCTTTAGATCAGCAGTATGGTCAGCCACATCAACTAGCTCTACAACGGATTGCAGAGTTAAAGGATGGCACAAATATAGCTAGTGGAGACCAGAAGGCCTTTAGACTTTTCGCTCTCAAGGTCCGTTCCCTGGTTGGCATGCTGGAACAATTAGGTGAGAAGGGCACTTTTGAGTTACAGTGTAGGTCTCATGTGTCTCGGCTGCTTGGGAAGCTTCCACATGACCTCAGATCAGGTTTTCGGAGGTTTGCACATCCACATCATGTGCCCATCCCAACGCTTCTTGATTTTGCAGAATGGCTGGAGTTTGAAATCCAAGTTCAAGAGGACACTACAAGGTTTGCAAGCAATCAACGTAGAGGTCCCTTAACCCGAACAAGAGAGACTATCAGAGGACTCTAAGCCAGCCGCTAAAAGCACCACAATCTTTCTGAGCACAGAGAAGGCGATTTCTGAGTCTACACCATCTTCTTCACCATTTAAAACTTCTCTGAGACCCTACTGCACCTACTGTGACAACAGTAAGCACTCCCTCAACAACTGTACCAACTTCAAGCTGCTTACTAAAGACCAAAAACGAAGCTGGGTCAAAGACAACAACAGATGTTGGCGCTGTGGTAGAACTCATAAGTCAGCAGAATGTAACCTAAAAATGCGATGCAGACAGTGCAACAGCCGACACCTCCTGGCTCTGCATGACATCAGTGCTGGGAAACCAGAGAATCCAAAGCCTGTTCATTATGAAACTGCTGATACTAACTCGTGTCTGCTCAACACAACGAATGAGGTTCTCCTGATTCATAAGCCACCTACCAGCCGGAAAGTTCTACTTAAAATCATCAAAGTGATTCTCAGAAATGGAAAGAGGCAAAATGGATGCATACGCGATCCAGGATGATGGATCTGAGAGAACTATCCTCCTCCACAATGCAGCTCAGCAGTTGGGCCTCAAAGGTCAGCCCGAAGACCTTCCCCTTCGAACAGTCAGGCAGGAGTTTCAAGTTCACAGAGGTGCAACATCTCATTTACAATCTCCCCAATGGCTCAGCCTACTAAACGGTATCGCATCAAAGGTGCCTTCAGTGCTCAACAGCTAAGTTTAGCAGAACACTCACACCCGGTGAAGATTCTGAGGAAGAGATATCAACACCTTAAAGGTGAACTAAGTAACTTTTTTTACCTTACCTGATCAACTTCGGAGTCACTGGAATGGTTATATTACTTATTTTGGGTTGAATGGTGGTGGTTTCGCACCCCCCTGGTGCCCGTGAGCGGAAAAAACAGTGTTTGCAACTTTGGGCCGGCGACCCGCCGGCCTCTTCGTCTGGAAGTATCGTGTGATCCCAAGTCTCGCGAGGTAAAGAATTGCTTTACTGCAAAAAGAAATCTGCTATAATGCTGTTATTATTGCGCTCCCTCACGCTGTTGGAACCCGAATGAAGATGACGTTGCAAAGAGTTTCCATCTGCTTTGATGTCATTGATATACTAAGCCTCTAGTGTCTGAGAATAGCCAGCGAGTTTTTAACAGTTGTTGTCAAATATCTATTCCGAAGCTGCGGGGGGGAGCTCTAGAGAGAAACCTCAGAGCAAAACGCGAGGATACAGCAAAGAAATCCCGATCTTACTGAGGGCTGCTTTAAAGGGCTTCCACTGGATGATTTTGAAGCAGTCTGTCCCGTGCTGCTCATTGGATCTGATTACCCCCATCTGATCACTCCAGTAGAACCAGTAAGGTTAGGCCCTCCAGGGGGACCAGCGGCTATAAAGACACGTCTTGGCTGGACATTACAGGGCCCGATCCAACACTTTCAGAAGGAGATGACCGAACAGCACTGTCTCTTCACTTCAGTCTCGTCCCCAGAATCAGATCTCTACAAGCGAGTGGAGAAATTATGGCAGATGGACGTACTGCCCTGGCGCAACGAAAAGATTTGCATCAGATCCAGACTGGACCAGGAGGCGGTGGAACTCTTAGAGAAGAAGACAATTAGGGTTGAGGTTGATGGTGTCAAGCGGTATGCGACCCCTCTCTTGCGTGTTAAGAACATGCCCAAACTCAGAGCACCCAAAGAGACCGTCTTATCACAGCTGAGGGCAACCGAAAAGAGACTGGCAAGAAATCCAGAGCAAGCAGCCGCTTATACTGCCGAGATTTCAAAGCTGGAACAAGCAGGCTATGTTAGCAAATTGCCACAGAATGTTGAGACAGATCCTTCCTGCTCCTGGTACATCCCGCATCACATGGTGCAGCACAATGGGAAAAAAAAGGATAGTCTTCAACTGCTCGTTCCAATATCACGGACAAAACCTGAATGAGCTTCTGCTCCCAGGACCAGCGTTGGGACCCTCCCTACTTGCTGTGCTACTCAGATTTAGGGAACATTCAGTGGCAGTCAGCAGCGACATCAAGGGGAATGTTCCACCAAATTCGACTACTTCCAGAAGACAAACCACTCTTGCGTTTCCTCTGGAGAGACCTAAACATACAGGAACAACCCAGTGTGTACGAATGGCAAGTCCTCCCGTTCGGTACTACCTGCAGCCCCTGCTGTGCCGTATTTGCACTCCAGAAACACGTCCTTGATCATAGTCAGTCTGGCGATGATGTCTACAATGCGGTGATGAAATCCTTTTATGTAGACAACTGCCTACAAAGTTTCACTTCAGCAGAAGAAGCAAAGTGTTTTGTTGATAGAATAAGGAACCTGCTGGCAGAAGGAGGTTTCGAGCTGAGGAAGTGGTCCAGCAATGCCCCTTCAACTATAAGTCACCTACCTCACGATGCCATATCGGACAGTGCAGAACTCTGGATTTCACAAGGCCGAACAGACACTCAGGAATCGAAATTGGGGCTCCTTTGGAACCATCAGTCTGACACAATCTCCTACAAATACCGTTCCACAGACAGTAGTGAGACTACCATGCGTAGAATATACAGAATCCTAGCCAGTCAATACGACCCGTTGGGTTACCTCATCCCTTATACCACTCGCGCCAAGATCCTCGTACAACGCCTGTGGGACAAAAAACGGGATTGGGATGATCCACACTTGCCTAGAGATCTGCTACAAACCTGGACTGAATGGGAGGAGGAGCTACCAGCCCTGAAGAATGTCGTTCTTCCTCGGTGTTACTGTAGCCCCGCCAAGGACACAGAAACGAGTCTAAGAGACATACACGTTTTCTGTGATGCCTCTGAACGTGCCTATGGCTCTGTGGCATATCTCCGAACAGAGGATCAACATGGGCAGACAGAGGTAGCCTTCTTAACAGCAAGATCACGTGCAGCACCAAAGAAACAACAATCTATTCCTCGACTGGAACTATGCGCTGCACTGACAGGAGCTCAACTTGCCAAAGTACTCAGCAATGAGTTGAACCTGCCCATACGCCAAACGATCGTGTGGACTGATTCCACCACTGTCCTCACATGGTTACAATCGGACTCTTGCCGGTTCAAAGTATTTGTTGGTACTCGGGTAGCAGAAATTCAGGACCTCACAGAACAACACAGCTGGCGATACGTACCCTCCGCAAATAATCCAGCCGATGACATCACTCGGGGAATGAGTCTGCGTGAGCTTGACCCGGGAAGACGCTGGTGCCAAGGACCGCCTTTCTTAAAAGATCCAGCCAATCTGTGGCCTGAATGCCCCAGTTCAGTTAATATAGATAATAATGAACTTTGCAAGACTGGCTCCAGTACTCTAGTCTGCTTCACTTCCTCTGATTTCAGTCAGTTTAAGACTCTCGAGGAGCTAATCGAGTCAACTGCTCTTCAAGAAGCCGCCAATGGTGAGCCTACAGCCAATGACTACAGAAGAGCCGAGATTAGTGTTTTGCAGAAAGCACAGCAGGAATGCTTTTCATCGGACTTAGAACAACTAAGGACAGGTAAACCACTTTCACGGAACAGTCGACTAGGCGCACTGGCCCCAGAACTTGATGGAGAAACCAAACTAATCAGAGTTGGCGGACGTTTACGGCATAGTCCCTACCTTGAACCTGACAACATGCACCCTATAGTACTGGATCCAAAGCACCCCGTCACTAAACTTATCATCCAAAGTTATGACTCCAAACTTTGCCATCCAGGTCCTGAGAGGGTGTTCGCTGAACTCCGCCGTAAATATTGGGTTCTACGTGGTAGAGAGGCCATCAAGCATCTGCAGCGAGAGTGTGTGCAGTGCCAAAAATGGAGGAAAAAACCAGAGGTACCTAAAATGGCGGACCTCCCCCTAGCGAGACTACGTCTCTTCAAGCCCACCTTTTACTCCACTGGCGTGGACTGCTTTGGTCCCTATACCGTCAAAGTGGGTCGACGCATCGAGAAAAAATGGGGAATAATATTCAAATGCCTCACCACCAGAGCAGTATACATCGACATCCTCCATAGTCTGGAAGCCGACTCCTTCCTTATGTCTCTCAGACGGTTCACGGCTAGACGAGGGAAACCCCATGAGCTCTTGTCTAAAGGAAGCTTTTACAGCTCTTGCTCCAGATCTGCAGAGACAATTGGCTAAACAGCTAATTGAACGGCCAGAGCGAGAAATTCGCTCCTTGAAAAACGCATTGATGGTGACTCTAGGAACTCAATCAGTGACCTTTGAGGTCCTTCAAACTGTGCTGGTGGAGATTGAAGGGATATTGAACTCCAAACCACTCGGATATACATCATCTGATGTTTCTGATTCCGACCCCATTACTCCAAATTGTCTCCTAATGGGGCGGCCAGACGCTTCACTCCCCTTGACAGTATATCCCCAATCTGAGCTGATCAGCCGACGGCGATGGCGTCACAGTCAGATCCTGGCAGACCAATTCTGGAGACATTACCTCAAATTCTACCTCCCAGGTCTTCAGAACCGTTCCGGACTGGAACATTCATGGCAACCTGTTGCATTGTTTGTGGCGGGTGGCATCTGATTTGGTAAGTTCACAGCAGCCATTACTGCAGACAGGTCCTCAGGTTCCCTCACTGTGGCTTGAACTTTCTTTTTCTTGCTGATCAGCTCATCTAACTGCAGTTGGGCCAGTCTCCTTTACAGCTCTCTTTCATGATTCTTCAATTTCTGCTCATTCTTCCTGTATTGTTCTACTGCGTGGGCCACATGGTCACTGAATTCTCTTGACGTTTTTGAACTCGGTCCAACTACATCCTCCAGCTTAGTCTTTACTGCAGGGAGCATGGCTGACCTGAAGAGAGCTGATATGACTGGATCCTGCTCAGGGTCCCTCTCCAGTTCTTGCTTCCATCTTCTTGATTGTTTCTGAACATAAGTGACAGGGTTTTCTTCATCCCCTAGCGGCTCCCCCTTTAGCATTTTTGGGTCCATTCTGGTAGGGTACTGTCCTCGCAGGGCCTGCCACATTTCAGTTCTGTGTTTATCGAGTGGTATGCCATCCATTTTTATGGACTCCACTGCGCCACTCAATCCAGAGTCACTCAAAATCTCATTCATCTTGGCTCCACCCACGCACTTTGCTAGTAAGGCCTTGATATCTCCTATGGCTAGGATCTTACCCATCTTCTTCCAGCAGCTTGATCCATTTACCTGCCCCTTCATGTAGGTCTGGAAGGCGGGCTATCAGTCCTTCCAGGTCCTGTCCAGCCCACGGCACATATTGGCCCTGTTGTCCCTTGATCAGGATGGGAAACTGTGACCAGGCTTCGTCCTGGTCCTCTCTATCTTGATATTGGCTAAGTCTAGTAAGCGGGCTCCCTCTCAGGTTTAGTCCCCTCTTCCATTTAGACCCACCCTGGGGGGAATATCTTCCAGTAGCAGGGGTGCCAGACACATTCTTGTATTATTTTAGCGGGCTGGGGGGAGCGGGATCTATAGTGTGGCCTCTGCTGTTTCTTTTGATGTTCTTGCAGTCTCTGTTGTTCTCGTTCCATGGAAGCTGTGAGCTGCCTTTCTATGCGCTGCTTTTCTTGTTCGATCTTTTCCTCAGCCATGTCCATATATCTGTACATTTCGTCCCAGTCACATTGGGTGCGTGGATTGTTTCTTTTTTCTTTTCTGCTCATCATTCCATCAGAGTCTCTGACGTATTGTCTGTTCTCTTCCACCCCTTCCTCCATTTGTCTCTCCATCTCCTTCAGAGCTGTATTGACACCACAGTATGGGTTAGATGCGGTACGGTTCTTGCTAGTCTTGGATTTGGATCTTATATTTTGGTCACTGGGATTGGCTTCTTCCACAGTCGCTCCTCGTCACCCATCCCTCTGACAGGTCATCTGCACTTGCATCATCTGCTTTTCCAGGGAATGCTCTTCTTTTTGCGGCTTGTGGTGGCTCCAGGGTTTTATTCAAGTTAGCAGCCCCTTCTTTGTATTCATGCTTCACCTCTTCTTCTTCTTCCTCTGCTAGTTCCGCTGTATCTTCTCCACCAAAGTCCACACGGCCACTTATTTCTACTGTTCCAGTCACTAGTGGCAGCTGTCGACCAGTCAAATCATAGGGTGGTGCATAAGGGGGTGGGGTTTCTATCACACTAGGTGAGGTTTCTATTATACTACCTTCTTTTTCTTTTTTCTCTCTTAATTTTTTGACTATCTTAGCTCCAACGTCCCTAAATAGATTCAATACTTCTTGTTCTTTGTCTCGTTTTTCCTGTCTTTTCTTACTTTTATCTTAGGCCTTGTGGTTTTTTTATCAGGGCTCCCATTTCCCTACACATAGCCAAATCAAATGTTCCCTCTGCTGGCCACTGGGTATTTAGCTTTTTGGTCCTTTTTTCCCATTTTTTAGATAAGTTTTTAATGGTATCTCTACATATTGGGTATTGTGTTGCCAACTGCTCTACAGGGGGCTCTTCTTGAGGTGACACCGAAGCCATAGTGTCAGCACCTTGCTATATGCTTTATTGATTTAAAGTATTTCTTCAGTTAATATTTAACAACTCAGATGTTTGATTTGTTTTTTCAAGATATTTCAAAATTATTTTTATCGGTACCTAGGACAGTGGCTTCGGCGTCACTTCTTCTACTCTGCTGTATGCACTGCACTGCCAAATGATGTCCCTCCCCAGGTATATTAATTTGAAACTCCAGGTTATGTGTTCCCTTAAACCACCGGCCTCGTGCAGTTATTTCTCCCGCCCTATGCAGATATGTAAGAGATGGAGTCAACTTTACCCCACTGCCCCTCCCACCTTGTTATTTTTTACATTTAATTCATCTCTGGTGCATTGTTCCAATATTTGGGGTTCAAATAAATCAATTAACACCTTTCGTTCATTTTTGTTTAACAGCCTTCTCCCCCTACATCCCCTCTTGTTTGATCTGTTCGGCAGTACTTGTGACATTACTTATGACGATTGGCACTTCCTCCAGTTCTTCCTTGTTCTGACGTATCTCTATCAGCAGGTGGCAAATCTATTTTGGATTGTTTTTCAGTACTACCATTACCACTAGCTTTTCCAGTGTCCAATTGTCCACTAATGCTAGCCTGGTTTCTCCTGTTCCCCCAACTTCCACAATAGTGTCATTTTCCCACTTTACTGGTTTTATGCATGTCCCTATTGTTACATAGAGTTCTGCAGAATTGTCGAGCCTCCCAGTCATGGGGGCCACATATGCCCTTCGTTGCTCTTCAGGTATGGGACACACACTGGTTCTAGTTCTGTTTCTGCTGTGACCAGTAGCGCCTCCAACAGGATTATTTGGGGAGGTTAAATTTATTCTGCTGCGTTCCCAGGGTCTCAAATGTTACTTGACTCTTAATTACGTTATACCAGTCCATGTATGGCCACTCAGTTTCGAGCTGATTAATGTTTGTGATTTGGATCAGATCTCGTAAAAGCTCATCTCTTTTTTGTTCTGTCAGTTCCTGTCTCTGCCCTTCCTCGTCTATGTATTCCTTTTCCAGCCAAAAATGATTTTTTGTACCCTTGGTCAATTCTGATGCCCTCCTTAATTATTCTTCCTCTCTCTGTCTCCTATTCCATCTCCTACCCCTTTCTTTTTCATACTCACTAAGCCCACACCACATTTGTTCTATTTAGCTGGTAATCTAGAGGTCTTTCAACTATGTTTTGGTCTTCTTTTTTCTCTTGATTCTTTGGTATATACTCAAAACACACTTTGCTTTTCACTCACCTCACATTCACACACCCGGGTTTTCATTCACCCACTCTCACTCAGTTATTTGCAGTGGTGGAATGTAACGAAGTATTTGTACTTCGTAACTGTACTTAAGTAAATTTTTACGTATCTATACTTTACTTAAGTAAAAAAAATAATGCATACTTATACTTTTACTCAAGTAGATTTTTCAGCAATTATCTGTACTTTGTACTCCACTACATTATTAAAATGCGTGTCGTTACATCCTTCCGAATCTCTTTTATAAATTTTTTTGGTCGACTGACGTTTTGGCGTTGCTGGCCAATGCACGTTGAAAACAGATCGGAGATCTGATTGGTCAAAGAACTCACGTGCTCAGCGCGCGTTTTGAAACAACACAACACATTGCTTGCATGTTTTAAGAGAAGCACTCACCCTTGTCAAATTTAGTTTGGTGCTTATTTTTTTCTCATTCTAATGTGTTATACATTAGGGGTGTAACGGTACATGTATTCGTACCGGACCGTTTCGGTAGGCTATAGGACTTTCGGTGCGGGTGCACATGAATGCAATCTTTCACGTGAATTAGGCTAGTTGTGTGCGGAACATATTCCGAGTTTCCACACGAACATTAAGTGTCGGAAGTCTCCGCGTTGCACTTGAGCGCGCTGTACAACTGTACGGGCCGGGTTCGGACAGATATTTAGATATGTTCAGCTTCGGCTCGGGCTCGGTCACATCAGCGCGATCAGGCATTGAACATTTTACACTTAACAGCTTATTATGTTGGTAGCCAATGTGCCTGATGCTTTCACTTGATGCAAACGTTCGTTTTTGTGATTAAAATACATGCAAAATATGACCATAACATCTGTCTTCCTGTGTGCGGAAATTTGTTTAAATCTGTGACAACGAAACACGTGCATGCGCGCCTGTGTTATGAGCGCTTGTTGCTCCGTGCGCGCTGATGTGCTCATCTGTTGACATTTCCAAATGCCTTTCAGTTGCTTAATAAAAGCAGGCGTTCCACACAAACGAACGTACGCGTGTCATTAGTATGAGGAAAACATGGGATTTTAACTGTCGGTTTCGGGTCGGGCTCGGACATAAATATCTTTATGCCTGTCGGGCATTTTTTTCTCTCTCTCTTCTCGCTAGCTAGTGTCATGGCCCATATTGGTTTGAGAGTATTTTATTTAGTGGAGAACTTTGCAGCAGTATTTTATTTATTATTCTTTTTAATTTATTATATTTAATTAAAAAGTGTGTTTAAAAAAATGGTAAACAAATTGTTTAAAAAAAAGTTTATAGTAAACAACCAGCAGTTTAATGTTTTGCATTTCTTTCCCTTACTGTACCGAAAATGAACCGAACCGTGACTTTAAAACCGAGGTATGTACCGAACCGTGATTTTTGCATACCGTTACACCCCTATTATAGCCTACATTATTAGCCTAATGCTTTTGGATTTTCTGTAATCAATGGAGTATAAGCCTCAAATGCAGTTTTAGCTACATTTTCCCCATGCAGGCCAAGGTAATGGGACTAAAGCAACTGTTGTTGAGCAGAATAAACTGGTCATACAAATTTGATTAAAGTGTTCAGAATAACACTCACCTGTGTGCTTTTGAGGTTTTTTTTTTTTTTACTGCTCTTAATATAGTAAAAATAAAATAAATTGTATGTCATAATTGGCTTAGCTTAATTAATATTTAATGAGTAATAAGTAAATAACCCAGATTTTTACAGTGTGTCAGTATTGCAGAGAGCTTGCACAACAACCATTTCCAGTACACAATAGAAATTGTTTGTGATTATTACAATTGAACAGCCCAGACATCGAGACAACTGATTGTACTTTTACTTAAAAAAATACTTTAAAGTAAATTTAAAAGTATGTACTTATGACTTTTACTTAAGTAAGATGTTGATGTAGTAATTCTACTTTTACTTAAGTATATATTTTGCAGGGTAATTGTACTTTTACTTAAGTACTAAACTTGAGTACTTTCTCCACCACTGGTTATTTGATGTTTTTTAATGCCACCCAAATTTTGCTTAGTTCTTATCTAGTAGATAACGAGTCTCTTTGTCTGGATCACAACGTTTGCAGTCTGAGTGCCCAAACAATCTACAAAACCAGTTCCTTGGAAGATTTCTCATTTTCTGATATCTGTATTTTATTATTATTTTCATTTTATTAATTTTTTTCTATTTCTTTAAAGCTCTTATATTACTTTCTTAATTATTGTTAATCTTTTAATTCTCTTTATTTAGTCTTCTCACATTTTTTCTCACTATTCAACTCCCTCAGCTCAGCTCAGATTTATTATCTATCTTTGATACTTTTGTTTGACAGTATGCCCAGTTTGGCTGGCCTGTGTGTTTTTTTCTTTCTTCAGATGGCACCTTTTCTCTGTGTCTAGAGAGTCCTATAATCCTAATTTTATACTTTCATCCACCTTGAGTTATTATTTATTCTTCTTTTTCATCTGTCACTATTTTACAGTTATTCATTCATTCGTGCAGGTAGTTTTCACCGCACCTCTTGTGACCTACCCCCTATAATTCTTTTTTATAGGTTTTAACTCTACTTTCGCTTAGGTATCTCTTCTTATACCTTGTCACTCACACCGGTATAGCTCTTCTTATACCGTATCAATCACACTGGTATAGCTCTTCTTATACCTTGTCACTCACACCGGTATAGCTCTTCTTATACCTTGTCACTCACACCGGTATAGCTCTTCTTATACCTTGTCACTCACACCGGTATAGCTCTTCTTATACCGTATCAATCACACCGGTATAGCTCTTCTTATACCGTATCAATCACACCGGTATAACTCTTCTTATACCGTATCAATCACACTGGTATAGCTCTTCTTATACCTTATCAATCACACCTTTTAATCATACGCATGCGCTTTTCTCCCTTTGACCTGAAAATTAGACTTTTTCTTTTCGCAATTCTTAACTGTATTATGTTTTAGGTTCGTTTTATGGCCAGGTTTTAATTACAAAATAGTCAAAAAGGTTACCAACCACAACGACAGCTCTATCAGGGACCACACGAAACAAACTTAAGCAAAATTGCTTACCTTTATTTTTGGTCGACCTGTTTGTTTCGTGAGGCCACCGACAGGGGTCGCGGTCGCCTTCCCCGTCTTCGCAGCTCCTGGCTGGCTCGCCAATTATGTTGTGGAAAATTCTAAGTCTTCAAAGTCTGGTTCAGGTTTCAAATAAGTTCTAGCAGAGTCGAAGTTTCAGGTCTCAGAAGAATCAACTTTATTGAGCATTCAACAAAGTGAGATGGTAGCTAGACATCTGGTTTCTACATGGCTGGTTTACAAGGTTATACTTTTTCTTATCTCTAAGTGTCCAATTAGTGGTCTTCCCACTATCTCTTAGCGGTTGCTCCTCCTCACTATTTCAGAAGTTCCTACCCACTTGACCTACTTCTAATTGTGGCCAGCCTTCAGCGCATGCGTGTTTTAAAAAAAAAAATTATATCATTCATATTTTTTCTGTGTACTTTCCCAGCAATGGCATCTCAGGACAAGCTTTTACTTTCCCAGCAATGTTATCTCAGGACAAGCTTTTACTTTTGATACCTTTCAAGGCCATCTTTTCATAACCAACTCAGCAGACCTTTTATCTACATCTCATTTTTCTCATTTTGCACCATTGTAACTGAGCTATGTATGTGACCATTGTAAATGAGCTATGTATGTGATAGATGGATTTCTCCCACACGTGCCATCCTCAAAACGCGATGAACTATCAGTGATTCTGACGAAGAAACTGCGTGTTTTCATGGCATTGATCGGGGGGCGTAAACTATTACCATGTGAATAGCGCCGGGGGGCGTGGCGGCCTCAGCTTATTAAAAATAATGAAGGGAGAACGAAACAACCGTGCCTCTCCTTTGGTTTCAAACGGATTACATAAACTGAGAATATGTTTTTTTATATATAAATTACTTCATTTAAAAGAAGAGAATTCTAGCTTCATAAAGACAAATCTCTCGTTCCTGAGTGACAAGTATTCGCTGAGTTACAGTTAATTTTCGGACGCGTTTCAGAATGGACTTCCCTGACAGAGAGAAGGCAGAACTCGCATCATGTTTATTTTTCTTTATTTGGCGAAAGACACAACACTTTATTTTTATTGTGAGTATGCACAATTTTTTTTAAACTTAACTGGATCGAATGATGTAAAACACGTAAATGTAAGATCAAAACCAACAGAGTATTTTTAATCTCTTTTGCATTGATAAGAAAAAAAGCGAGCAGATCACGGCGGCGTGATAGCCAACCCCAGAGGGTTTAAAGCCCTGTTTTCAGATCGTGAGTGGTCAGGGGTGTTCACTGATATGCTCACACAAAAATCGCTGCAAAAGATGCTTTCCAACAGGTGTTTTACCATTCGTTGTAAAACTGTGGACCTATTTTTCCAAACGCCTCACACCCGTATTCTTCCGTTGAGAGCTTGAATAATAGACACTCCAGCCCAGTTTCCGGCGGCGGAGTAATACCGTACCTCACAGCACATCCAATACAAGTCAATGGAGTTGGACAAAAACTACAATAAAACCTGTTGGAAAGCATCTTTTTGCAGCGATTTTTGTGTGAGCATATCAGTGAACACCCCTGACCACTCGGTGAGTTTCACGTCTTTGTAACGAAAGTTTAATGCGTTTGTTGTGTGTGTGTACAGGTGTCATAAGCCATTTTAAGCCATTTTGCTAACTTCAGCTCACAAGACAAATAATTATGTATTTGTGATTATATTTCTTGAAATAATCCTCGTCTGGATATTCAGTTCAGACTGATGTCTGTTCAGAGTTGAGCTCTATGTGTGTTAGTTTAGTCTGAGTGCTGAGATTCTCTCTACAGACCAGCACACACTGGAGAGGCTCTGAAATCACTGTCAAACTCAACAAGCAGTGAGACATCACAATCCAAGACTGTGGCATGTAGAAGAAGAAGAGGAGTTGCACACAGTGAACCAGCACACATGGTAAATACAGCACAACTAAGGTAACCATGGTAACAATAAACAACGATGCGCCTGGTCTGTTGTCACTGACAGGTGTTCTGGCAGGAGTGGGCGGGGCTTTGCATGTGATTATGCCTGTGACAACCAATAAACACACAGGTGCCAGAATTGAGCCAATCGCGAGATAAAAACCACCACCAGGGCGACCGAAAGCCATTAATAATACACACATTACAGGAAAAATAAGTATAATGATGGAGATTATGATGTAACACGGCTTTGAGAAAATATGAGCAGAGATCAGTGGATATTTCAGTGTCAGAACCCCCTCCAGAGACACCAGCTGTTGCAGGTGAACGCCACAGACCTTCAGGCAAAAATATCCAAACACTATAATGCCTGTGTGAAAGTCAAAGACATGGAAAAAACTTGAAGAAAGAAGTCTTGACACTATACATATATACAGGAGCAGTTGCAACAGGTCACAGAGGAGGAGGAGGATGATGAAGACTGAGATCCGGCCTCTGCTCTTTCTCTGAAGATGCACAAAATAAAAAGCCCAAATCAGACACGGCACCCCCACACACTGAGCAGCGATGAAGAAGATGGACAGTCGGATTTCGTCAAAATCATAATAGCGTGGATAGAAATCAGTGTAGTCAATATCTGAGTTGATGAAATCTGTGTAGTTGACCTCCATGGCGTAAGTTTACTGCTGCACTTTGAGTTGCTGAAAGAAAGGAGAGAAAAAAACTTTTTAGAAGAACACCCTAAGCTGGTTTTAATGGGGTTTGGGTTAAGAGACTAGCTAAACCAGTTTACTACAGCAACTGACTAGAGTAAACCACTTTGAGTTGGTTTTATATTGTTTCCTTTCACCAGAAAAATGACAAAGGTATTTATAAGAGTGAAGTTCACTTTAGGTAAGTTAAGGAAATTAAAAATGTCACATGCGTTTGAAAGAATATTGAAACAACAATCTCATATTGTAAAATATGTAACATGTTGAATATTTACGATCAGTAATCCTGTTGTGTGGGGTGAACCCCGAGGACAAACACACACACACACACACACACACACACACACCTGTCACATGACAACACTGAAATAATACAGATTTTACAATAATTTACAAAAATAAAAAGTTACAATAATTTTATATTTTCTATAAATTCTTTAAAAATACTGAATAAATAAATATATTTATTTATGTTCATGCACATCTGAATGTTTGTCTCCTGCAGCTCCTGATCAGTCCAGCAGCTGCTATTGAGCTCCAAGTATAGTATACAGTCAAATCAAATACAAAAGTTGTACTCAAAATCTGCACACAATCTGAAACTAGCCCGGCTGACTTCTGTTAATCAGTTAAGAGGGCACAGTTATAAGCTGCCAATCTAAAAAATACTAAATGATTGCAGATTATTTGAGTCTTGGTCTATCAGTAGGCTACTGAAGAAAAAAAAAGCTGTTACTGACAAAAATAGTTGTGGTGAAACCTTTCCGTTTCTCTTCTTCCATTTTTCGATTGCTAACATGCTTTGTTCAAAACTGAAGTCACAAACTCTATGCAGACCAAACTGTGAATAATTGTTCATTGCTTTCACACAAAATGCATTCAATGACCACATTTTCTCAAATTCATGAACACTTTTGTCATTCATACTTCACCATCTGCAAAAAACTATATGCAGCATGTATTGTGTGTGTGTGTGTGTGTGTGTGAGAGAGAGAGAGAGAAGAGAGAGAGAGAGAGTGTGTGTGTGTGTGTGTGTGAGAGAGAGAGTGTGTGTGTGTGTGTGTGTGCGTGTGTGTGTGTTAGTTTCCCTTTCTCCACCTGTGTCTAGTTAGTTTCCTCATTTCCTCCTGTGTATTTATACTCCCTGTTCTGTTCTCGTTTGTGTTGAACATGGTTGTGTCTGTCCTACCTGAGTTAGGCCCACATCCACACGAAGCCAGAGCTTTCCCTATCGATGTTTTTTCTGCCTCGTTCTAAAAAGAATTCGGTAAACACGGCGTCGTCTCAAGAATATCTGCGTACACACGAACCACTGAAACCAACTCAAAACGATGTACACTGTAAAAAATAATTTTATGGCAAAGTAAATAAAACAGGAAAAATCATGTATCTTTTGTTAAGAATAATTTTGTAAAAATGAAAACTTTAGTATATTAAGTAAATCCTAATTAAATACTAAATTTTTACTTGTAAATATTAGGACATCCAACAGACAAGTAAAATTGACTTCTGACTCTATGGCATATTTACATGAATTAATTAAGTACTAGAAGCAAATAAAAAAAAATCAAGTAAAATTTACGTCCTTGAAGAAAGAAATCTGCGCATGCGCCGGAAAGAAGAAAACCCGCGATGATTGAAGGATTTCCAATCTCCACTCCATCTGTTAGCTTTGTAAAAGACGTTAGCCATATTTTTTTTCTCAGTTTATACTGCGGTCACACCCCACCCAAACGCTAATAGAGCGTCAAATTCGCGTCTACCGCGTCTAGTTTGACGCGGTGAACATTTTGAATACATTTCGTGACACAATAACAGTAGTATTTTTAATTTCGCGGCCTTTCCTTGCAAACAGACCACCCGCCTAACGTTAGCACTGGCCCTCCACAAGAAGCGGATTTCGCCTCGGACGCCGCGTCAATTTCGCTTCAACTAGATGCGCGTCCGAGGCGAAATCCGCTTCTTGTGGGAGGGCCAGGTGCTAACGTTAGGCGGTGGTCTGTTTGCAAGAAAGGGCCGCGAAATTTAAAATACTACTGTTATTGTGTCACGAAATGTAGTTTTAAGAGTTGTTCAGTCCAGATGTAGTTGTTTAAAGTTCAAATCTGTGATTTATTTATAAAGATAGCGCCTTTTTAAAAAATTTGATCTGACGTTTTCGGAGTTGTGAGATCCAGGCGATCACCGGGCGCTCAGCGCTGATGTAACCCGCCTGGAGCAGCCTTACCTCGGCTAGTCCTCCTGACGTCTGCCGCTGGTAAACGAGATGTCACGGGGTGACAAAAAACCTGAACAGGACTAAGATCCTGGGGAAGGGCACTGCAAAATTGGTTGCCATGGCAGCGAGGCCAATTGCCTGAGTGACAGCAGGTGTGGGGGCAATTACAGGGAACGCTGTGAGAGGGACACATATTCAGATGGGCTTTAAAAGCAGAGAGAAAACAGACTGTGGGGTGGTTCTCCTCCCGTGTAGTACTGTGTTTGTCAGCGGGTCGTCCTTTTTATTATGGCTGGGCTGTGGAGTGCTGGAGATCGAAGATAAGGAAGAGAAAGGAAGTAGTGAAGGATTTGTCAGCGAAAACCTAAGGAATATCGTCAGCAGTGGGAAAGACGCAAGTGATGAGTATTGGATCCGTTGTTTATGTGCACTAACACTGAAGTGGTGTTGCAAGTTTGGAAGTGTGTGGCACGAGTGAATTATTACACCGAGTGAATTGTTGATCTGTCTCCAACTTCAGTCTTCTCTTTGCCGAATGTAACGACAGCTGCAACATTCTTCTGCTTTTCTGGAGCGAAGTCGAGGCCTGGCCAAGGACTAGATTCGATCTGGTGGGAGAAAGACCAGTGGGGTGAGTGCTGGCCCTAATGCACGGTGTGTGAGTGGAATTACAGTGCCTGAAGTGACGATTCACCCGGTTTGTGCTGTGAAGTGAAATTGTTGTGTGGAGAAATATTAGAAGCTGCCGTGCACTCTTCCCATTCAGTCTTCCACCCGCTGTCTCCAGGGGAAGGTGCCGACAAATCAAGAGCCCCACTTCCTCCGTGAGAAGATCCGGCCCTGTTAAAGCTGAGTGTTTTATATATCGCTGGACTGTTTAAAACGTGCTGTGTTTGTTCCAGTGTCCAACGAAGTGGAGCGTGTCGCTCAAGTGTTCTCCCCAGCCTGGCGGTCCCCACACGCCCCTATTGGAAACCCTTGCCCTGTTCAGACGAAGAGAGAGGTATATCAGTTGAAGTTTCATGTACTATTGGAACCGTTAAGACCTTCCTGTACTGTTTCAGTGTTCAACGAAGCGGAGCGTTTCCGTCCAAGTGCCCTCCCAGCCTGGTGGTCCCCATACGCCCCTATTGGAAGCCTTTGCCTGTTCAGACGAAGAGAGAGGTATATCAGTTGAAGTTTCATGAACTGTTGGAACCGTTAAGACTTCCCTGTACTGTTTTAGTGTCCAACGACGCGGAGTGTTTTTCGTCCAAAGTGTTCTCCCTGTCTGGTGGTCCCCCACACGCCCCTATTGGAAACTCTTGCCCTGTTCAGACGAAAGAGAGAGGTATATCAGTTGAAGTTTCATGTCGTATTGGAACCGTTAAGACCTTCCTGTACTGTTTCAGTGTTCAACGAGCGGAGCGTTTCCGTCCAAGTGCCCTCCCAGCCTGGTGGTCCCCACACGCCCCTATTGGAAGCGGCTTGCCCTGTTCAGAAGAAGAGAGAGGTATATCAGGAGAGAGCTTCATGTACTGTTGAACAGCGAACCCTACTGTATCGTTCCAGTGCCCAACCAAGTGGAGCGTTTCATTCCAAGTGTCCTCCCCGTCTGGTGGTCCCCACACGTCCTCCATTGGAAGCATCTGCCCGAAACGGAAGAAGAAGGTACCTCAGCTGAGTGTTCACATACCGACGAACGGTTAAACCCCGCCATATCGTTCCAGTGACTCGCTCCGCCCCCACACTTGTATACTTACCTGGTGACCTACCTGGACGGCGTGAGGATTTCTCCGGACCCCCATTCAACGAGCCCCGGCCCGCTACGATCATTCCTCCCCTCCCATCCCAGGAGGTCCAGAGACGCGTGAACTGCCCTGGCGGCAAGAAGAAGTTTTAATTAGTGCTTATTCAATTGTCCAATTTTAATATAATAAAGTACTGTCATTATTTTATTCCCCTTGTTTGTCTGGTCCTTGACCCGTTCCTCGAGGTGGTTCCCGGTTTTCAGGGGTGGGTGCAGTCTGGCTTGGCCCGCCCCGACCTGTGACAGAACTTGGCGTAGTCGGCAGGGTTACCACCTCGAGTGGAGCGATCAAGGACCTAGATGGCAGAAGAAGAAGAGCCCGGTGGCCCGACAGCCAGCTATGCCTTTCTCCGTACTTATTCCAGAAGTACGGAGGCCCGGGGTCAGAATTGAGCCTGTCAGCATGGAAGACCCAGGTCGAATACCTGGCAGGGCTCCAAGGGCTAAGCGCCCCTCAGAAGGTACAGTTTGTGCTACATTCATTGGAAGGAGAAGCAAGAAGAGAAGTACAGGCAGCGCCGGAAGCAACCCGCATCACAGTCCCAAGCCATCTTGATTTTCTCACAGGGCAATACGGAGACACACCACCCCGGTAGCTGTCCTGAGAACACAATTCTTTAATTGTAGGCAAGGGCCTCGACAAACTGTTCGGCCCATTCACGTTGCAACTGAGGGGAACAATTTACCATGCTAAGGGGAAGACAGGATCACGGCTTGGGGGACGAAGAGACCCTACTGCGAGATCAGTTTCTGTTGGGATTACGGGAGGGCCCCGTGCGTCAGAATCTGCGGGTGCAACTGAGACAGAAGCCGGACCTCACGTTCGAAGAGCTGCGGCAAGAGGCTCTAGCCCCTCGAGCGTGACCACACCGAAGGTATGGATCCCCCCAGCTGTCTGGCTGCGAACGCTGTCACTTCGGCCCCTGTTACTTCCGATTGGAAGCATGCCCTCCGGGAAGAATTAAAAAGGGATATCCGTGAGCAAATGTCTAAACTGTCTAAATCTGTCGTCGAAGAACTCCGGCGAGAACGCCTCCATTCATCGTCCTCACCGCGGGAGCGAGCCTACTCCGACGGGAGTCGCCCTCCAAACGTCATTTCACTCGACCCACGGGTCCCCGATTCCAGTGGGACGAACAGGGGCGTCCTATCTGCAACGGTTGTGGAGAAGCCGGACATTACGTCCGTCAGTGCCCTTCCAGACGCACTTCGCAGGGGGGGTTTTTAGAGTTTCCGGCCACTGTGGGTCAAGTGGTCGGGACCCCCTTTTCAGACCCCTCGTCTTCCAAACTGTCTAAGGAACGCCTGGGTGGGCCGTTGTCCGGTCATCATGGTCCAAGTCAATGGGCCAGAAGGTACAGTGTCTGTTGGACACGGGGTCGCAAGTCACTCTGTTCGCAAAGAGCCTAGTCCAGGAACTATTCGGCACCCAGGGTCGGCCGACGACCGAAGCCCCCTGGTTAACTCTGCGAGGGGCCAATGGTCTCGACATCCCGTACGTGGGATACGTAGTGACGGACCTAGAAATCCATGGCATGGTCGTACCCCAGAAGGGAGTGGTGGTGGTTCGCGACGCCTGCCTGGGGTCTGGTCTCATCGCGCCCTGTTGGGCATGAATGTCATTTCCGAATGCTGGGAGGGGCTGTTCCAGAGCGGGCCGGCTCAAGCAACTGCGACGCCTGAAGGCAGGGAATGGGATCGCATTAGAGCTGACTGTCGCCGAGTTTGCCTGGCCGAACAGCAGGGGGACGGGAGAGCACTGGAAGAGTGGCTTGTCGCTATGCGTTGTCCATCCCGGCTCGAAGCGAGGCGATGGTCTGGGTCCGGGTGCCCCCTAGACTTTACCACCCGGAAGAGTGGGTGCTGGTGGAACCGCACAACGACGGTCCTAAGGTGGAAGTGGCCAGAGGACTGGCATCCGCCCAAGGCGGCCGAGTCCGGGTGAGAGTCCGGAACACGAACCCTTTCCCGATCCAACTGCATCGTCATCAGTGCCTAGCCCGAGTTACCTCAGTGTTGCCCCAGCAAGTGCAAGATCCAGGAGGAGTCAAGTTCAGTCAAGTGGGCCCGACCGTAGTGGAGGTTGCGTTAGCGCAGACGGGGACACACAGAAGAGAGGCTGGAGAAGGACTGCCGGCCCACCTTGGGGGTGAGTCCCTACGGGGAGAAGGACTGGAGGCGGAACAAACAAGACGGCTCAAGGCTCTTCTATCAAAATGGCCACAGTTGTTCTCCACCCACGACGAGGACTTACGGGTGTACTAACATCGTTCAGCATCAAATTCCCACTGGAGAAGCCACGCCTAGTAGAGAGCGCTACCGACCGGTTACCCCCCAACATTATATGCTGAGGTTCGGGCTCTTCTGCGGGGGATGCTGGATAAGGGGATCATCCGCGAGAGCAGTAGCCCTTGGGCGGCCCCGATTGTTCTGGTGAGGAAGAAGACAGGCGCATGGAGATTCTGTGTGGATTATCGGAGGTTGAACCGAGTGACGAAGCGGGATGCTTTTCCATTGCCTCGAGTGGAGGATTCCCTCACAAGTCTCACACAGGCGGCTTGGTATTCCACACTAGACTTGGCGAGCGGATACTGGCAAGTGCAGGTGGACGAGCGGGACCGGGAGAAGACGGCCTTCACTACTCCCTTTGGGTTATATGAGTGGGACCGGATGCCGTTCGGCCTCTGCAACGCCCCCGCCACGTTCCAACGTCTGATGCAGCGCTGTCTAGGGGGCCAGCTAATGGATACCGCTCTTGTGTACCTGGACGACGTGATCATCTATTCCCCTGACTTTGAGACTCACCTTCAGCACTTGAGCAAGTGTTCCGCTCCCTCGAGAAGTACGGGTTGAAGCTCCAACGGATAAATGTCAGCTTTTTCGGAAGGAGGTAAAGTTCCTGGGCCATATTGTGAGCACTGCAGGAATCGCTGTGGACCCAGAGAAGGTGTCGGCTGTACAGGGGTGGACTGCCCCGAAGACCGTGCGCCAGGTTCGATCCTTCCTTGGCTTTGTGGGGTATTACAGGCGCTTCATTAAAGACTTCTAAGATCGCCAAACCCATGAACCAGCTGCTGGGTGGAACGGGACACACCAAGGGCCGAGGGTCCCCAGTGATTCAGTGGGACCCAGCATGCGAGACCGCCTTCCAGAGGCTCAAGCAGGAGTTGTTGCAAGCACCCATTCTGGCATACGCCGACTTCACCCAGCCCTTTATCCTCTATACCGACGCCAGCCACCTGGCTTGGGGGCTGTCTTAGCCCAGAAACAACGGGAGGAGGAAAGAGTCATTGCCTATGCGAGCCGGAGTTTACATCCCGCGGAAAGGAATGATGCCAACTATAGCTCTTTCAAGCTTGAGTTATTGGCCATGAAGTGGGGCCTCAGTGAGAAGTTCAAGGGACTACCTATGGGGAGCAAAGGTGACTGTGGTGACTGATAACAATCCACTGGTACACCTGCAAACCGCCAAGCTTGGGGCGGTGGAACAGAGGTGGGTGGCACAATTGGCCAACTTTGAGTACCAGCTTCAGTATCGGCCAGGAAGGGAACATACCAACGCTGACGTGCTGTCTAGGTGCCCGAAGGAAGGCCGAGGGTCCGGGACCCATGCTTGAGGTGGACCGTGACGAGGGAATGATGGTGGGCATTGTGGAGGCACCGGGACCCCAGTCGGAGGAGGCCGCCCGCAAGTTGGGGATGGGACCCACAGCGCTGGAGGATGTTGCAGGGCGAGGATGAGGACCTGTCACTGGTCCGGGTCTGGCTGGAACAGGACAGTTGGCCAGAGGGTGTGGGACGCCGGGCTCAAACCCGAATCGTGAGGGGCCTGCTGGGCCAGAAGGAGAGGCTCCACCTGAAGGAGGGGGTGATTTGTCGGTCCCTCCAGGACTCACGCTCGGGTGACCCGATCTGTCAAGTGGGTAGTCCCCGAGGGAAGATGTCACGCTCTGCTGGAGGCTTATCACACCAAGCTTGGTCATCAAGGGCGGGAGAGGACGACGGCACTCCTGCGACGCCACTTCTACTGGCCTGGGATGGAGGGAACCACGAGGACTTACCTGCAGGGCTGCCCGCGCTGCACCTTGTTTAAAGCCAGGAAAGAGACACGAGCTCCATTGGTCCCAATTCGAGCCAGAGCACCGATGCATATCCTCGCTATGGACTACCTGACGCTGGGCCGGCCGGTCGATCGCATTCAAAAACCTCTTAGTGATCACTGACCTGTTCACTAAATATGCCTGGGCCCATCCCAACTCTGGACCAAACCGCCATTACCACCGCTAATGCCCTGTGGAGGCACGTCATCCAGCCCTTCGGGTGTCCTGAAGTGTTCCATTCGGATCAAGGGCCAAATTTTGAATCCAAGGTAGTACATGAGTTGTGCCAACTGTACGGATGTAAGAAGACCCATACGACGCCCTATCATCCTCAGGGGAACGGAGGGTGCGAGAGGTTTAACCAGACGCTGCTCCGGTCTCTTGGGGACCTTGGAGAACGACCAACAGGGGCATTGGGCTGACAACCTCCCGGCGATGGTCCAGGCGTATAATAACAGCATCCACAGCACGACCGGGTATGCACCAACCTACCTGATGTTCGGAAGGCATATGAGACTACCGGCTGACCTACTACTGGGGACTGCGGCCGCTGAAGAGGGAGGCGGTGTAACGGAGTGGGTGGCCAGACACCATCAACGCCTTCGACTGGCCTACGGACGGGTCTCGGACCGAATCAATCAAGCCGCAGTCAAGAACAAAAGGCTGTATGACCGTACGGCTCAAAGTGCACCGCTACCTGCCTGGCGAAAGAGTTTTGGTGCGAGATAACCGGCGACAAGGAAAGGGCAAACTCAGTGATCGGTGGGAGCCCCAGCCGTATGTGGTCCAACGACAGCCGCATCTCGATCAGAATCCGGCGTGAGGATTTCTCCGGACCCCCATTCAACGAGCCCCGGCCCGCTACGATCATTCCTCCCCTCCCATCCCAGGAGGTCCAGAGACGCGTGAACTGCCCTGGCGGCAAGAAGAAGTTTTAATTAGTGCTTATTCAACTTGTCCAATTTTAATATAATAAAGTACTGTCATTATTTTATTCCCCTTGTCTGTCTGGTCCTTGACCCGTTCCTCGAGGTGGTTCCCGGTTTTCAGGGGTGGGTGCAGTCTGGCTTGGCCCGCCCCGACCTGTGACAGAGACATGTTTAAATTCACAATCTATAGCTTCGGTTGTATTATATGAAACATATAAGTTCCCTCATCGTGCACAATATAATTCATTCCCTCATTCATTTGCTAAATCGTGCATACTATCTATTAAATGGTCCCTGCTTTTACTAAATCGTGACGTTGTAAATGGCAATAATTTGTTGCCTTATTTAAATCAAAAGGAATGAAATATTACTACTCCCAAATTTCCTAATTCGTAGCCATGATATCTGCATGCTGTGTGTAGTAACATGTTAGCATTAATGATGACTATGAGAGTAAGGTCATCCAGGATGTTTTTAAGTGAAATAAATAATGTGAATGCAAATGAATTAACTTTTAATTTAAAGTATTTGTTGTCTACTGATTATTGTTTTTCCCCCTCTCTTTTCTTAATTTCAGGATATTTCCCCAAATACATTCAGTCCTTTGTGACATCGTTGCTGTAAACCGGTTGAGAGGGACAAAGAGAGAGACCGAACACACGTTAAACAAACAAAACAAAGTTTTTACATTTACAAATTGCAGGATTTGTATTTCAGTTTTTTATTAGCTTAAAGGACAAGTTCAGTATTTTGCACTTAAATCCTGTTTTCAGATAGTTTCTGATGAAATAGAACGGTTAAGATTAAAATGCTTTGTCAAGATTTGATATGCTCACCACAAAAATCGCTGCAAAAGATGCTTTCCAACAGGTTTTATCGTAGTTTTTGTCCAACTCCATTGACTTGTATTGGATGTGCTGTGAGGTACAAGTCAATGGAGTTGGACAAAAACTACGATAAAACCTGTTGGAAAGCATCTTTTGCAGTGATTTTTGTGTGAGCATATCAGTGAACACCCCTGACCACTCGGTACGTTTCACGTCTTTGTAAACGAAAGTTTAATGCATTTTAGGAAGGATATTCCAGTGCACATACGCAGCCATTGTGGAGGTCGAGGGGAAAGCGAATGAAACCGAAAATTCTCTGGACAGCAGCATGTGTCCAAATTTTAATCTTAACCGTTCTATTTCATCAGAAACGATCTGAAAACGGATTTAAGTGCAAAATACCGAACTTGTCCTTTAAAAGGCTTTCTAAATGTATTGTGTATGTACTTTATGAGGGGTGGGGCTGGTTAGCAGGTTTAATTTGTGACAGCAGTTTGTTAAAGGGCACCTATTATGGAATTTTGAAATTTACCTTTCATGTAGTGTGTAACATAGATCTAAGTGAACAAAAACATCCTGCAAAGTTTGAAATATGAAAGTGCACCGCATATAAAGTTATTGTCTTTCAAAAGTGAGAGTCGACTCTGAGTCATTTTTATGAATCGTTAGAAGACCGAAGCTTTTTCTCTGACTAGATGACGTCAACTTGTCAAGTTATTTGAATACGATACGCCCACTTATTGCGCTCCAAGGCCAGGGGAAAATATCAGGGCGACGAGACGCTGTGTTCAAACTTTTTTCATCTGCCCAGGAGGAGCATTTGAAGACTAAGTGGCTACAATTCACTATACCACAGAAGTATAGTCCGAGCCTTGTGCTTTGTTCGCGTCATTTTGAAGACGATTGCTTTTTAAATGCAATCAAACTTGGATTCGCGAGCCGGCTGATATTGAAGGAAGGTTCAGTTCCAAGTGTATTTGCATCAGCTTCCTCCTCCGTATCACTGTAAGTGTTATTAATAATTTTGCTTTTATATTTTATGTAGCATGCTTAATAATTATTTTGTTTGTTGTGTAAGCACCGTTTAGCTTCTAGGTCTTCAATGACAATTGTATTGAGATATGTGAAGTGTTTGTCGTTGTTTTCGGAGTTGTCTAAAGAATAGAGTAATACCTCGTAACGTAACTGCATTTTTTTTTGTGTAAAAACGTTATGTTTATGCATCGGGCTAACGCAAACAAAGACTGATTGTGCTTTTACAATATGAACTGGGCTATGCTCGCTAACATAACATTAAATTCTTTATCTTATTTTTCGTTTTTTACTACAAACTATAAAGCAGTGGACTATAATCATTATTATAATACAATTTAATTGATAAAAGCATCATTGTACTCCATGTTAAACAATAAGTATTATCTCTGTAAACACTGCTGGGTCATCTGACCAATCAACGCAGATTAGCGTCGCGCAGAGGAGGGGTTTGGAAAACGAGTCGTTGAACGAATCATTTGGGAGTCGGTGAGCAAACCAGGTAAAAATAAATGCATATTATACGAAAACAAAAGTGTTTTTTGTCATTGCATGCATGTAAAACTGGTGTTGGGACTCCCACAACAACATTAGGAACATTTTAAATGTCATAATAGGTGCCCTTTAATGTCATGTTTTGATACTGAAATTTAGAATGAACTTGACTTAATTTACATGTTTTTGTGTGGTTGTTCATAGGCATTTATCTGCTTTGTTGACTCACTCATTTTGTGACTGCAGAACTGTACCCTTGAGGAAAACCTGTTCTATTTCGTTCTTACTGACCGCCAGAGGCAGTGCTTCCCACTGAATATTATCTCTCTTGCTCATGCACAGGTCGAGTCTAATAACAACAAAGTCATCACATGACCAGGTACGTCATGGGGATCCCCTCTATTTAACCCCGTGACATCCTGTAACCTGTCTCTATAATCTTCTCGCATACGTGCAAAGATTGCAGGTCGAAAAAACTTTCATTCAGAATACTTGGATTCCGTCTTTTCACAGCCTCGTAACAATAATTTTTGTTGGAGCCGCGCGTTGTGCGTCCTCCAGAGGCTGCGGCGGATTGAAAACAAACTTTACGTGGAACACGTCTGTTTATTCGGTCACTGCCAGAGCGCGTAAGTTGCTTACTAGCACTGGCTATTGTTTCTTTTCTGAAACGTGTATAAATGGCATCTCAGAGTGGTTTCGCTCCAAAGAAAAGCCATTATAGTGATTAAATTTCACGAACGGTAAGAGTGTGTGCGCTCCGGGAACAACAATATATATATTTTTTGTTACAGACCGACGGCGTGCACGCAGTTGGTTGTATTCATATTGAACATTTAAATTAGGTAAGTATTGTTATAGATTAAATAGCACATGGGCTATGTTCATGACAATTTAATTGTTTTTGTTGTTGTTTGTTTGTTTTCTTTTATATAGGCATATATATTTCTCACAGTTGCGTTATATACGAGTGTTTTCGCTCTGTTTTCTGTACTGCTACCTGGTAATTCTATCAACAGTGGGATAAGTATACCAGTAGTTTGGCTGTGTAAAAAAAAAAAAAAAAAAAAAAAACTTTTCGGTATCTTACCGTTATAGAATTTTGTGGCACTCAGAGTGTTCTCGCTCGGCCTTGAATAAAGCACTGCTGTGGCAGTATGGAACAGCTTAGCCTGACATGCACTGTGTGCAGGGCCATTTTACTGCAGGATGATGGACATGACTGCTGTCCATCCTGCTTAGGCTTGGAACATTTGAAGCAGGGCCTCACTGATGATGCCTGTATGAATTGTAGCACCATGTCGTGGGAGCGGAGAACTTCCAGACTAGCTGCAGTAGAGGCACTCTTGACCTCAGATGCGCCTCGGCAGGGAAAAGCGTCGGCTAAGCGGAAAAGGGTGGATGCAGTGAGTGTCTCCACCAGTAAGAGACATCGAGAGGATGCTTTAGCCAATAAAGTGGAGGTTTTGACCTCAGAGTTTGCCCAGATTAAATCTTTAATACTAAATCTGCGAACCAAGGGAGCACCATCACCGATGTTGGGAAATCCAGTAAGGAATTACCCGTTCCTGAGGAGGATATGCTGTCCATGGCAGCCTCTCAAAACCAGTTTCGTGAGGAGGGGAATGAAGAATTCTTATCAGTTACCCACTCTCAGTTTCTCTCATGATGACTCTCAGAACACGGCACGGGGTTCAGCTGAAGGTGGAGAATCAGATCAGGATGTGGTGAGACAAGCCCTCCAGTATTGCGTTGGCACGCTTAAGTCTGGATACTGCCCCTACAGTGGCAGCTCCATCCAGTGCCTTTTTCAGAGGATCGGCAAGGCCATCTGCTCTTAGCATTCCCCCATCCAAAGATTATATTGAGGAACTACAGAGGTGCTGGGCTAATCCCAAATCACTTACTCATCATACCACAGCAAGCAGGGGCCTTGGCAGCAATGCATGAACCAGACTCTTATGGCCTGGGTCAGATGCCTAAAGTGGATCCATTTATCGCCTCTTTCATTATATCACCGGAGGAGGCTTGGAGACCTAATGCTCGCTGCCCACGACCTCAGTGCAGAGTCACGGACGATCTTCTTAGTCAAGCGTACAATACTGCAGCACGCATGGGTCGCATAGGGAATTCGCTCTCTCATCTTATGCTGCACTATCCCAGTCTCTCCCAGTCCAACCGATTGGGGGTGATCCTTCAGCCCAAATCCTAAGCGATGCATCATTGCAAGCATTTGCATTCATGTCAAGAGAATTGGGTAGACTCATGTCAACACTCACTCAGGCACGCCGCCAAGTATGGCTGGCACAGTCTCCATTGTCAGATGCCTGTAGGAGAACACTTCGTGACCTCCCTGTAATCCCAGGCCAACTGTTTGGACCAGCGGCACAGCAAACTCTGGAACAGAGCATTCAGACGAATAAGACCAGACAGCAGCTGGCAGACCTAAGAGGAACTCCACCATTACAATTTAGACAAGGGTATGGGGGACGGTATCCTACTCGCTCTCAACCTTTAGTTCGTTCAGGTGCTGTTCAGAGGAGCCAGCCAAGGCAACTAGATCAGCGTGTGCAGTACCCCACAGCACGAGGACAACAATTATTTCGGGCTCCAAGGGGCAGGGCGTTAGGTCACGCCCCCCCAGAGATAATAAAGCCCAGGCTCGCAGAGCATGAAGTCCTGGGGCCAACCGTCGGACGATTTTCACACCAGCAGCTCAATTTCTGGAAAGAAAACACCTCAGACCCTTGGATAATAGCAACGCTATCTCAAGGGTACAGGCTGCAATTCGACGGCGGGGCCCCTGCTTTCAATGGGGTCAAGATGACTACTGTCAAAGACCCCAACAGCTCACTGGCATTGTCAAAACAAGTAGCCGAACTCCTAGAAAAGGACGCCATAGAACCAGTAAAGTGGTCAGCACGGCTAAATGGGTTTTATTCAATGTACTATATAATTCCCAAAAAAGATGGTGGCGTACGGCCCATTCTCGACCTTCGTGGCCTCAATCAGTTCCTCAAGGTTTTGCCATTCCACATGCTACGCACAACGGAGGTCCTTCAGGCAGTCAGACCCCTACAGTGGTTCACCACAATAGATCTGAAGGATGCTTATTTTCATATTCCAATTGCACCACAACACAGACCGTTTCTCCGCTTTGCATTTCAAGGTCAGGTCTATCAGTTCCGAGTCCTACCATTTGGGCTGTCTCTGTCCCCTCGGGTGTTCACCAGGTGCATAGCGGCAGCGTTGTCCCCAATACAAGCCAGGGGGGTGCAGGTGCTTCCTTATCTGGACGACTGGCTCCTCTGTGCTGCATCTCAAGGGCAGGCAACAGAACACACCAGTCTGCTGATTTCCCATGTCACTCAGTTGGGTCTCAGGGTGAACTTCAGCAAAAGTCAGTTGGCTCCATGTCAGTCAGTGAAGTTCATAGGCATCACTCTAGATTCAAGATCGATGAAAGCATCCCATCACCTCAGAGGGTGGACAGCATCTTGCTCTTACTCCAGCGTTTCCGGAAACAGATCAAGCTGTCATTCAGAATGGTGCTCCGATTGATGGGCATGCTAGCAGCAGCAGCTGTGCTGATACCACTGGGCCTTCTTTCACTGCGCCCTTATCAGCGATGGGTAAACAGTCTTCACCTGAACCCCACATGGCACAGGAGCAGGCTGGTCAAAGTTACAGAACGATGCCTCCTTACCTTGAAGCCATGGAAAAAGAGGTCATTCCTGACGAAAGGGGTAGCTCTGGGTGTGATTCCCTCTCGCGCGGAGATAATACAGACCGATGCTTCGCTAATTGGCTGGGGGGCAGTGTGGCAGCACAGGATGATCAGGGGGTCATGGAAACCCGAGCAAGCCACAAAAGACATAAATACCCTGGAGCTTCAAGCAGTGCAATTAGCTCTGAAGCACTTTGCGCCGGCCCTACAGACCGCCATATTCTAATCAGAACGGACAATACGTCGGTGGTATATCATATCAATCATCAAGGTGGCACGAGGTCCAGCCAGTCTCTGAGAGTAGCACAAGAACTCCTGACATGGGCCTTCCCTCGGTTCACAAGTGTCAGGGCGATGCATATACCGGGAGTGTCGAATGTGGTGGCAGACTACTTGTCTCGCCACAGACCTTTGCCAGGAGAATGGAGACTCAATCCAGAAGTTGTTCAGATGGTTTGGCGACGATTTGGCAGAGCACAAGTGGATCTGTTTGCCTCCGAGACCTCGACCCACTGCCCCCTGTGGTTCTCCTGGACGGAGAAGTCCAGCCCGTTGGGTCAGGATGCTCTAGCGCATGCCTGGCCAAATCTTCTACTCTATGCCTTTCCCCCAAACCCATTAATTCTGCCAACTCTTCACAGAATTCTTCAAGGGAACCACAGGATGCTCCTAGTGGCACCGAACTGGCCAGGCAGCCTTGGTTCCCAATGTTATGCCGGCTTCTCAATGGGGAGCCTGGAGCCTACCCAGGAGGCAGGACCTGCTCCTTCAGTTGCAGGGGCAGATTTGGCACCCAAACCCAGATCGGTTACAGCTCTGTGTCTGGCCGCTGAGGAGCCAGAATTACTGTTGAAGTCTTGTGATGTTAAGGTGCAAAACACAATCCTGAATTCTAGAGCACCCTCCACCAGGAATATCTATGCTTGTAGGTGGAAGCTTTTCACTGATTGGTGTACACAAAGAAGTTTGGTCCCCGACCACTGCCCGGTGCCAATGGTGTTATGTTTTCTGCAGTCTCTGCTAGACAACAACAGGGCTCCCTCTACCCTAAAGGTATATGTGGCTGCAATTTCGGCCCAGCATGTGAAAGTAAATGATCAATCACTAGGGTCACATATTCTAATCACCCGCTTTCTGAAAGGTGCTCAGCGATTGCATCCTGCTCCAACTGTTAGGGTACCCTCATGGGATCTCAGTCTGGTTTTAAGAACACTTACACAACATCCCTTTGAGCCAATGGAGCATTGTGACCTGAAGTGGCTTTCAATAAAGACTGGATTCCTTTTGGCAATAACGTCAGCCAAACGTGTGGGTGAGCTCCACGCATTGTCAACCAATACGTCTTGTATGCGTTGGAATGCGGATGGAACAATGGTGACATTATGGCCTAACCCCTCATTCCTACCCCAAAAGGCTCTCAACATCATTTAGGAATCAACCAATTGAGTTGGTAGCACTTAATCGTTCTGTGTCTGACACACAAGATGGCAGTCCAAGGGAACAATTATGCCCAGTACGAGCCCTTCGGGGCTATCTGAGTGCCACAGAGAAACTGCGACAGTCAGACCAACTCTTTTCTCTGCTATGGTGGGCAAAGAAAAGGGCAGCCTCTGTCAAAACAGAGGTTGTCACACTGGGTGGTGGAGGTCATTGTCCAGGCATATAAGGCCAACAACCTGGCATTGCCTGCTGGCATAAAGTGCCATTCAACGAGAAGTATCTCAACATCTTGGGCAGCATTAAAAGGTGTCCCTCTAATGGACATTTGTGCAGCGGCTAATTGGTCATCCACTGATACCTTTTCCAGATACTACAGTGTTAATGTGGCAGCGCCTGGTGCTTTGGAAGCGGCAGTCCTGTTGGGACCCTCAACTTTATCTTAAGGTTAGGAGTAGCCTCCTCGTGACCTTGTTGCTATGAGCCATCCAGTGGGAAGCACTGCCTCTGGCGGTCAGTAAGAACGAAATAGAACGAAAGTTACGAATGTAACTACGGTTCTATGAGTTCTGGATGACCGCCAGAGCACCCTGTCACTCGGAGTCTCGCAAGAAGATTCTGTAGAGACAGGTTACAGGATGTCACGGGGTTAAATAGAGGGGATCCCCCATGACGTACCTGGTCATGTGATGACTTTGTTGTTATTAGACTCGACCTGTGCATGAGCAAGAGAGATAATATTCAGTGGGAAGCACTGCCTCTGGCGGTCATCCAGAACTCATAGAAACCGTAGTTACATTCGTAACTTTCGTTCTATATGATGCATAGAACTGCTAATTTTAATATGTATTGTTGAAATTAAAGGTTTAAGCAGCTTGAGCAACAATATACATACAAACTGACCTTAAGCATATGTTTCTGTAGATGCTTATTTCTTAATAAATTACTCTTAACTCCACATTGCCACAGTATTATTTTGTCACATTATAAGAGTAACATTTAATTTAAAATAATTACCAGCACTGCATAAAACAAGTAAAATGTATTTAAAATATCAAGTGGTTTTACTTAATTATATTAATTACATCAGATTTGTAAGTAAAAATTACTCAATATAATTTAACAGGCCAGGTTACTTATTCACTTTGTTAATTTTACTTGGCTTAGTTAAGTAGATTTATTAAATTTCCTTAAATGTGAAATTTACTTGAAAAATATTCGTGCAAAATCTTGCCAAATAAAAATTGAGTAAATTCTACTTGTTGTTTTTCTCAGTGTAGTATACATCCCAGACCAGTATGTGGCGCTGTAAATCTGCCATAGAGATACAATAAAAACGGAGAAGAAGACTTTGAGCATGCGCATAAACCTTGCGTGCTGTATACAATAATATTAGGCACAGTAGCTTCTTTTCTTTTTTTACCAAGAACTTTATTAAACAATTTGAACAACCATAAATGGTCTGGTACAAAATAGGGATGAGTCACGATATTCAATTAGTTAGCGGACTCATAAAGCTTGCCACAAAGAACCGGCAAAAGTAATGAATGAGTCAAATATAGCAAGGAGACATTTTAATTGTTTAAAAGTAGACATTTCAAGAATTCTATTTATTTCTGAGTTTCGGTTCATTTATGAGACGAGTTCCAGTTCACGAGCAATGCAATTTATATTGCGCCGGCGCGTCCATGTCATGATTATATTGTCAGCTACATTTGCTTCTTATTTATTAAATCCAGGCAATTTGTTGATGAAACATTGATTAAAATTAAGATACAATTTATACAAAACGAAATTCACTTGTATATTAAGCTGTTTGTATAAAAGCCTTTCTTTAAACAAAACTTAATGTGGTCAAAATTATGTCTCCCGATATATTGTGCATCTTATGATTACTCATGCTGTTCACTTTCATAAATCAACATAGATGAAATAAAAAAATAACATATTATTTAAACATAAATATGAAACTAAATAAATTTTCTTTAATGGCTACAACAGGCTTACTGAGAAATGTAATGTCGGAGTGGAATTTGAGCGAGCGCTGTTGTGCCGGCGAGCATGTGGGGCAGGGGAGCGG
Organism: Phoxinus dragarum; assembly: GCA_033366665.1. Classification (NCBI taxonomy): domain Eukaryota; kingdom Metazoa; phylum Chordata; class Actinopteri; order Cypriniformes; family Leuciscidae; genus Phoxinus; species Phoxinus dragarum. Next base: position 36,746 of record JARPMJ010007954.1, read on the forward strand.
TTTCTGAACAGCCTAATAATAAAATAATTCCCAGCGATCGTAGAATATTATTTTTGTTTGAAATGCCCATCCCTACAAAATACGAAATGTATTAATCAGACAACAGACCAGCACCATAGCATAAGAAAAAATAAAAATAAATAAAATAAAAATACATTTAAGTAAATAATAAATAAAGGAATAAAAGAGGCTCAGTAGCTTCTGCAGCATTATATTATATTATTATACAAGCATGTAGTCGGCAGGTGTTGTTGCTGTTACGTGACTTCAGTGTCATCATTTCATCATTTCACAAAATATACGGATTGTATGGCGGCAAAAAAATGACAATAATAAACGAGCGCACAGCTGATGCTGGCGCGCGCGTAAATGACTTTCGCGAGCGAATAACAGATCTACACGCGAGGCAACGGGAACTCTCGAGCTCATTCAAGCCCTGCGCGCGTGCAGACATCTCCTCTGCACGCAATAAAAGCCCTCGCGCACGTATGAGGTGTGATTTGTGCATTTACTTTGCAAACTAAGCAATCACCCGTGTCGAACGTCGCTGTTACGTCCCCAGCGTGGTGGTGCTTGCCTGTGTGTCTCTCTCTCTCCCTCTCTCTCTTTTTCTGACACATTCTCAGGTTCGCTCCACCTCGAGTCTGCTGGAGGGCTATCATTCGCTACCATTGTGTGACGTCACCTCCCCCCGCAGCCAATCAAGCTTCCCGCCAGCGGTTAAAGGGACGCTGAAAGAACGCGACGAGGGTTTTCTGCCGCTCTGCTTTGGTGTTGTTTTTGCTCGAATGTTATTCTTTCTCTGTTGCCATCTCGTTTTTGAATATTAGTATGACACTTTCCCTTACGTTCAGTTTTTCCCTTTTGACCAGTGTTCTGAGAAGCTTTTGACAAGTGTTTGAGAAGCTTTTGACAAGTGTTTGAGAAGCTTTTGACAAGTGGAAAGAGGACAGTTACATGTCACGTGACTTACATACTACATCACGTAGAAACTCAATGTATATACACCCCAGGTAAGAATGTGAATGCCACCTCCTGTATGTTTTGTTTGTTAGTTAGAGTACTTTAGTTAGGGCGCCTGGCGCTGAAGATTGTTGTCTTTCTTCTTTCTTTTGTTTACTAGTTAGATTAGAGGTTTAACAATAAGTTAGATTGAGTTTTGTTTTGTTCTTTTTATTTCTTTGGCTTCACGAACTAAGTCCCCTTTACCTTCTCGGGTTATTTATTTATCTAATATCTTTTGATCTGTAGAGTTTTTGTTTACTTTTCATTACCTATTCCCACTATTATTATTATCATTATTGCTATTATTCATCGTTTTGGATAATTGTTTCATTTTCTGTATAATAAATTATCTTCTTTCACATTTATTCGTAACGTTTTGTCTCTTGCCACCCCTAATCAGCATGCCCTTTTGATCACAACCTCAATGTTACTCTTTGATGACTTTATGTCACAAGGGTTCGTAACATTTAATGGGGGCTCGTCCGGGATAATTAATCCCAAATAAATGTATAGTTGTGATCATCTGTGTGTGTGTGCTAGTGGCAACTGACGTTACGTTAGTTTGGCGGGCATATTTATGCGGGAGCGGTATTTTTGTACTCGTTTGCTGGCTGTGCATCATGGAAACCTTTAGCTTGCAGATGTTTATTGCCAGTCCGTCTTTAGAGGCT